>JAJGOT010000468.1:302500-435000 GCA_022457155.1 Cladopsammia gracilis | reverse complement strand
AAACATCTTATTAAATTAAAAACTCACAAATCTTCAAGAGAGGACAGCTTAACCATTTTCGACTTCCTTAAGCGAAAATACGGTTAAAATTCAAATAAGAAAAGAAATAATTACCTAAGAAGTCTTCGCAACATGAAACCACATTTCAATTCACCGTCGTAGAACTGCTACGGTGAAGTACAGTGCGCATAACACTTCGATCCAGATCCTTAGTACTCGTCCAACCTTAAATTCTCTACTTACTTAAGGTTACAGTGTACCTTCAGATCGAAAATTTATTGAAATTTTTTTTTTGGCGTTAAAATAAAGTTTACAGGATGAACTTTCATCCAAAAAAAAATTATCGAAAAATAGTGAAAATTGACGGAGAAATGACGGTATAACTTTTGTGGGCGGAGTTTGTTTATTAAGCGATATGTTTTTTAAGCGCCGTTTTCTCAAAGTTAATTTTTCGCTTGTTGGGGACACTTTAAACAGCTACAACTCAAAGGGAATTTGTTCGATTTTCCTTAAATTTGGACAGAAGCTAGGCTAACATATAATCAACAAAAACGTGTCGGCGAATTTCTTAATTCCGAAAACTTTTTCGTCAAGAGCCATTTCCGTGCGATCATTCAAATTTTTTTTAACCCCTTTTCGAAAATATTCTGTAACTTTTCACTGCAATTGAATATGGGAAATCGCCGACACGTTTTTTTTAGCGCTTCGTGTCCGGAAACCCGAGAACAAATCAAATTAGCAAAATATAATAATCGCTTTGAGTTTTAGCGTTTTTAAGCTGATTCGGACGTTCGAATTTAGACGTCGTAAAAAATTCGACAATTCATTTTATTACCAAATGGTTTCCATATTTAGATAGCCAGCTCTATAAGCTTTAATTTGATGTCTGGGTTTAGGTATATTAAATGTAATCCTAAGACGCTAGAGCTGTTATACTGGAGACACCCCCGAAGGTACACTGTAACCTTAAACCTAACACAAGTAGTCCCGGACGACGAATTTTTCAAATTTACTATCGATTAGTTCATTTCTAGTTAAGGTAGTTCTTACTCATTTAATCACTATACTACCCTTCTATCGCCATAGACCAAACTACCGTTTTGTTTCTCTGGTCAATTTTCAGGTTATTTATTTTGTATTCATTTTCGTTTTACAGATCACGAAGAATTGCAATGCTTTTTGGAACGCATATAGGCCAACGCTTTTCCATCTTCCACCAGACGTTCCATGAGATCATATTTACGTAGTTATCTATTGTTTTGCCAGCACTTTTGTTTTCAACCTTTTCCCGTCACCAAATGTTGCTATTTATTTTATTTTGCCTTCTTAGCTAGATCCTTGTCTTCGTACCGTTCTGTTGTCAATTATTTAGGTATTTTGGTTCATATAAATCGGTCTCTTGGGTCAGACCTTGTTTTTTTACATGATTATGATGTTTATCTTGCAAAACACGCTGTCCGCCGTTTATTAGGTGATTATGTTGCACGCAAGGAACCTATCACAGTCTAAATTTTATTGCAGTTGTTTCAATTTTTTGATTCCATAATTCCTTACATCTGTGTATGCGCACCTTGTTCCTATTAGCCTTTTTCTCCTTTCTACGGATCTCTAATCTTGTCCCGAAAACTACGTCAGATATTCGTAACTCCAGGGCCTGTTTTTTGAGACTCCAATGTCACTTTCACCCCACAAGGAGCGATCTCGTGCATCATGCATACCAAGACCATCCAATTTCGTCAGCGGACGCTAGAGATACCTTTGCCTTTTATTCCTGGCTTGCCCCTCTGTCCTGTTACAGGCAGTATTTAGCACGAACTCCTTTGAGTTCCCAATCACCTTTATTTATGTGTTTGTGTCAAGAACTTTGTAAACCTATCCTTGCGTGTCAGTACAACGCTTTTATTAAGGCGTCCGTTGCCGCGATCCGTCTAGATCCGAAAAAGTATTCTTCCCACAGTTTCCCCCCCCGGGGGGGGGGGCAACCTTTGCTTTTTGCTCAAACGCTCCCATCGCATTCATTAAGGCACAAGGTGACTGGCAGAGTGATGCTTATTTAGTTCACTTAAAGTTATCTAATGCCAATAAACTCCCTATATATAATTTCTTTCCCTTTGAGTTTGGGGTTCTCGGTTGAAGCTCGCTTTGGCTTGCTGCAATAAATCTATTATACCCCAACCGAGTCTTGGCTTTATGATAGTAATTGAGAGTTTTAGAGTTTTGTGTTAAAGTATTAATTACTGTGTCAACTGTGTAACCCTAGTCGTAGGAATTATCTTATCAGCTAATTAAGTATAAGTATTTTATGTATCTTGCATTAGGTGTGGGTCGCACTTTTAACTTTGTTGTTTACATTGGACATAATTGCTGTCATCATATAACCACGACAAGTGCGACCCTTACGTCGGGAGCAGACATAACTATGCCTACCTCACCTAAAGATCAAAGAGTGCGATGTTCTGCCTCGAAGCAGGTCATATTATGCCTAATGGCCCTAAAAAACAAATTCTTGTTTTTCTACTGTCAAAAAGCCAATCGAACCCTGAAACACTCAGATTTTCACTTTCGCAATACTGCAAACTCGCCTCGTGTACGTAGAGCTAGATCCAGCTTTCTTTATTATTGAACAGTCATCGTTTTGTTTAATTATGGCAAACTCAAATCATTTCAATTTCCAAGCGCAAGAGCATCAGTACAGGTCGCAATATCCAGCAGGTGCCTTTAACTTCCCTTTCTACGGTGGAAATGAGTTTGTGCACTCTCCGTTGCAGTCAAACACTCAAACACAACCCACTTTTGCCCAGCTTCAGAACACCACACCACTGCAGAGTATTGATGCCGCTCAATCTCAGGATAGCACCGAGAAAATCGTTAAAAAGACTTCAAGACAACAGTGGAATTATGATGAGAGCATTTTGTTGCAACTTTGGGCTGATAACATAGAGAAAAAAGAGAGCAAAGACAGCCGCAAAGCGTGGGACGAGATTACAAGTGCACAAAATGAAAAACAAGGCACCATGAAAAGGGTCGACCAATGTCAGCGCAAGATTAACCACCTCAAAAACCAGTACAAAGATCGTATAGACTGGAATCGATGCCAGAGTGGGGGTAATCTTCGAAAAAGTCCTCACTATGACTTGATCGACTCTGTGCTCAGCTGTCGTGATATAATCACGTGCAGCAATGTCGAGCAGGCAAGAACACCGCGGCAGGAAAAAGCCAATTAATTCAAACCCTGGAACCTCATCCGATGGAAGTGCAGCCAGAAGTCCAACCCCTGGGCCATCTTCCAGCTCTAGCTTGACCGGGACTCCTGAAACAGCAGTCAAGTCTGTCGAAAAACGGCGAGAGAAAGAAGACACAGAAGCGCCCAGCCCGGTGAAGAAGAAACAACCATTGGTGCGGCCATAAAGAAACTAAGCAAAGAGGACGACCAGATGACGAGTGTTATGGTGCGCATGTACGAGTCACAAGCCCAGCAAATGCAGCTGATGTCCCGACTTCTTGGCTCCTTTGACAAATAAATGGAAAGCGAGATGCCAGAAAAGGACTGAAACGTTGAAAAAACTGAACGCATGGACAATAATTATGAACTCTTAATTGTTTTTTTTTGTTCCATTATTACAGATAGGGCGCTTGCGATTTTTTTGTATAATCACAGAACTAGTTCAACAACAAGGCAGCGAAATGGGTGTCATTTTTTTTGAGATTTTGTTAAAGTACCAACATGACATAGTGTAATGGTTATCTTTCATGTTAGTAAAAAAAATATGAATTTTTTTCAATTGCAAATCAATGATTTTTTTAAAGTGAGTCCGGTTCATCTGCTGGATTTCACATGTTTATTTTATAATAATAACATTCAAACTTGTTTAAAAAAAAGACAGTGATACAACATTTTTGTTTCAATCTGCGATTACAATGATTATTATTTTCTTCTATCAAAGCAACAGTTATAAAATAAGTATGTAGTAACTGACTACACGTTACGTGTTACGTTACTAGTACGTCCCTTATTTCATCAGCATCATTGAAAACTAAACTGTTCTCTCCTTCATTCAGGGCGGAACCATCATCATCTCCATCATCCCAGTAATCATTAGCCTCGACTCAAAAGTTATGAAGGACAATGCATGCTATAGTGATCTTGATGGCGAACTGCAGAGAGCTGTCTAAGCGTTTTTGGAGAATTCTCCAACGTCCTTTCAGGATCCCAAACGCACGCTCCACCGTTACTCTCGCTCTGCTAAGTTCTTTATTGAAAGTTTTTTCATCCGGGTTACGTGTTCCCTCTGGGAAAGGTTTGATGAGCCAGGATAAAAGAGGGTACGCACTATCTCCTACAAGGTATGGACCTATCTCATGACCGTCAATATTCACTCGCGGGGTCTGCAGAATATTTCCTTGTTCAGCTTATTGATAAATTAAACTGTTTTGTAACACCCTAGCATTGTGCGCACTGCCGGGAAACCCTGCAACAGCATCAATGAATTTTCCAGTACCATCTACAACCCCTTGGACGATCATATCATAGTCCACTGCATCGACCTTTGGCGCAATTATGGGAATATGAGTTCCGTCAATAGTGCCAGTAACATTTCATAGCTCCGATCCTGTTTCCTGAAACGTTGCTACGCACTCAGCAGTCTCGGCTGGTGTAGTAGGGAATTTATATTGATTTCGCTTATCGTATAAAACATTCACTACATCTTGTAAAGCCTCTATAAAAGTTGACTTTCCGACATTAAAAACGGGGCAAGGGAAACATACGAGTTTCTATGTGCTAGTCTGTATAAGCCGTTTGCCAAAACCTTTTCTGGTGGAATACAGTTTCTCATGAATGTATCTTGTCTCATAATATAATAATTTATTATTATTATTATTATTATTATTATTATATTATTTATTAATATAAGGATTAATAAAAAATATATAATAACTATTTACAATACATTAATATTCTAATACGGTAAAATATGTACATTTAAAAAGGTATATCTAGCCTATATTACATCTCATCTCATCGATTATAATAACAACTTTATTTACAATTTAAAAAATATCTTAATTACAAAAAATAAAAATAGAAATAATTGATAATTAAAATTGAAAATTCTATAAAATTACAAATTCCATGATATTAAAGAATGATATTAAATGATATTAAAATTATACAATCGAATTATATATAATAATATAAGGATTAATGATGTTCAAAAGATTATCAAAAGTTCCTCTTCGAACTCGGAGTTGCTGCTTGAAGTAATCATCAGGAATCCGTCGATCATTGTAATGAATTTTAAACCATGAATTTTGAACCATGAACGCGCTGGCCGTGGTAAACACCAGTAGCGCCTCATTAAGCGACAATTTCTTCTTCTCCGAATCAGTCAATGCAGGTAGGCAGCAGCTAGAGCCTATATTCGCCTTCTGCGAATGTTGTGCAAAGCATACAAAAGCAAGAAACTGTTGGATTTGCGAAATTAACGAAAGATTGCAGAAATATCCCCAGTAAAACCAGCATCAGCCTCATGGTAACAAGATTATTTCGCAGGTAGACCTCGTGGGATAAATGTTTATTTTAAATGTTTATTTATGTCACTTATGTCATAAACGTGCGACCCCTATCGGTAAGGCATGGAATGTCGAATCATTGAACCACGCATTGTTATGTCCACGACAAACGTATAAAAGACCCTAAGTGCGACCCGTATCTTAGTTCATCCTTTGTCATCGTTGTAAGCGAGTACAACCCACCCACCACTCCCGGGTTCTTGGTTGTAGCTCGCTTTGGCTTGCTGCAAATAAATCTATTATACCCCAACCGAGTCTTGGCTTTATGATAGTAATTATAAATAACAATGTTATTGGGGGAGGGACGAGGCAATAATGCTGGGGATCAACATTATTTTTTGCATGTTGATTAAAAAAATTGTAAGGTGTATGATTCATTGAGCACATAAAACATATTGTGTAATGATTAAGCGAAGCTAATCTGAATGATTGAATGAATGGAAGAAGAACAACAGTTTAATTCTAACTTACTGAAAGTGAGTTAATTATAAGATGATACAATGTACATGTAAGATAGTAGAAAATGGCAATCGAGTAAGCATATCCGTAAAAGCTTAAACTATGTGATTGGGTAAGCTTTAAAGCTAAAAGTGAAAATTGACCACATCCAAGTTTTGGATAATTGCAAAAAAAGAAAATGTATTTCAAAATTATCGTGTTTATAAACGAGCAGTCTTGAATCCTTTGTGATAACTTATCATCTTGAATCTTTTGTAATGACTTATCATCCACATGTTATCGAGATTTAAAACTGCTTGTTAACAAAAATGCCTTTATGAACTGAGCTTACAAGGAAAAGACCGATTGAAGACCGATTGAGTTTTCTTAAAGGATTTCTGTCGAATGAACGTAATGTTAATTTCACCAAAGTTTACAACAAATGATTTTTGAAGGTTTTTCCTCAGTGAACCAAAGTCCAAAATTAACCCGCCCCGCAGAGATTTTTATAGATTTAGTGACTAGAGTATCTATTTAAACTAGCCACGTAGTTTGAGTTCTAGAATCGGCGTACTTTTGGAAAAATTCAAGAAAAGGTATTCCTAGTTTTACTTGTCAACTAAAATGGCTGAAACACCATCAAGTTTTTTGACCGTTAAGTTCATGTGCAGTTGATGTAACAAAATGCCACATGCATAAATGTAAACTAGAATAAAGGTTTTACATCTGGTGAAAGTCTTGATTTGTTCAGTATTAATGGACTGGAGAAACGATGTCTTACATTTTGCACTTTTTAAGGAAGTTTCTGAAGTCAAAATTGGGTTTAGTGGCACCAACAAACATCCAGTGTTACCATGGCAACAAAGAAGAAACGACCTTAACAAAGGTCATTTTTGAACATCCCCCCTGAAGACCTATCTGCATGCAAAATATGGAGGGGGGTGAAAATTTTCATTTCCCACTTTTCTCGATTCTTACAGAGAACTGCTCTTAAGTACCCTAAAATATTAATACTTATTTTCTTGCTTAAACAGATAGCCGTAACCTCTAAAATCGCCAGTAAAACTTTCCAAACATCTGGATGCTGGTGGGCAAATGGCTCAGCAAAAAAAACCCACACGACTGAGGAGCCATATTTGTGCAGCAGTCTGACCCAGGTTTTCATGAGGGTCCCGTAGATCATCAGGAGAAATATAAACTGTTTTGTCTTTTAGTTCGGCCTAGCCATAATTGAAGTTCAAAATAAATGCATTTAGATCATTCAAGGTGAAGGAATTGTGATTTATAAAGTAAGTTATAACAAAAAACAATGCTCTTGAAAAGGCGCCTTCCAGTATAATGTGCATTAAGTCCTGAGGTAGCTGTGCTGTTGCATCAAAGTAAGGAGCATCTAATAGAACACTCCTCTTATTCACTCCATATTCTCTTGAAAAATGAGTATGAAGCTCTGGATTCTCCTCCATTTGTTGTAAGTGGTAATCGTGCATATCTTTGTGACGTAACTGAAAGTCTTCTCTAAATTTTTCCTGGATTTCATCAAAATCAGCCATACAGTGACGGCACTTCCTCTTTGCCCCACCCACAGATTCTTTGTATCCACCCAGTAACTGACTGGCTGGAGTGTCAGCAATTACAGCTAACAAAGCACCTCTGAGACGCACAATCCCATTTTGTAGCTGGAAATCATACCCCATATCACCTCCAAGTATCTGCAATTCATCAATAAATGGTTTTAAAATGGCATCCATACCATACTTTTTCAAATGTCGATTTTCGACAATTGCCAGAAGGTTGATTGATTTCAGTTTAGATCTGTATTCCGAATACAAATTTCCCAACTGGAAATAAAACATGGCCAGTTTGTGTTTCCTCTTTGTCTGTTGGTTTGTAATTTCCAGGTCATCGTAGTAGAGGATTATCTTCAAACTTTGGGGATCTGTAGAGAACAGTTCGTGATTTTTCATGATACTCCCATCATTGAAGTTGCATAACAGGCTTGACTGTTGGTCTTCATTCCTTGGTTCGGCAACCATGTCCAGAATTATTTGGTTGTTTAAAAGTACTTCCAATGAAGCTATGAGTGAGACATAATAGAAGTTTTCTGGATGTTCCATAATTTTTCTTTCCCCATTTTTCAGGTTTTCCAAGCTCTCCGTGTTCCCAACTTAATTTCCTTTGGTGAGATGTTGGGGAAACAGGTACCAAAATCACTAGAGTCAGTCAGTTCAATAGCACCATGTTCCCAGGTAGATGCGGAGAACACATCTTCAAGTTCTGGCATTCTGTTGTGGTCAATGCCATAGTTCTGAAGAATTTTATACACCTGGTTTTTGCTTTGTGAATTTGTGGCTTTCAAGGCTTATTGCTGCTTCCTCCTTAAGTTTAAAACAGGACCTGTTTAAAATATTCAAAATCGGAAGTGAGGAACTCTCAGAGTCAGATTCCTTGTCTGAATCACTGAAATGATTACTGTCATCTTGTTCACAATCACTCTCTTCTGGAAATGATATTTCATTTTGTGATTTGCTAACAACACTGGACAAATCAACTTCAGGATTTATGGGAGAAAATTGCTCGGTATCTGCAATTAAAACATAAAAAAATTAAAACTAGTAAGAGGGCTATAAGGGAAATAGTCAGTGCATGTTATTACAATTGAGAAATAAACACTGAACATTGGGGGAGGGAAGGTGGTGGTACAGATACATTACAATTACTTACCATTAATGGAGCCCCCGGTCTGGCGGAGCTGTCTGTGACTACCAAACCAACTCTACCGGATACGGAACGAATCTCCCGGTCTCCCGTATGGGTCACCAAATCTCCCGGATTAAAGCAACTTTGGATCTTTTCTCTAAAATAGGGTACGTTATACAATCTCTGATTAAAATATTTATTTTTGACTGATGTCTTCTTAGGTTATTGTTCCACCATCTGAGGCTTCGACATCTGGCTCAATGGCATCAGCCAAAGGTAACATTATTTCAACAGTATTGTGAGCATTATACAATGGCCATAAGCATACATGCATACATATTGGTACATACTGTACATAAATTTACTCATTTTTTTTCATTATTTGTACATGCCTGCTTTTCCAAATGATACATGTACCAGCAGCTTTGTAGTACCACCATCATAATCATTTCAAACAGCAGTATATAAGTTAATTGTTAATGTTTGTTCTTTATTTCTAGCGCTTGGCTTCTCCACTGTCAGGTGTACGTAGCAAAAAGCTACCACAAGTGAATGCCCCAGTAAGTGCAACACATATTTTGTAATAAATTGAATTGCAAGATGGTTTGCCATTAATATAATGGTTTGTGAGTTACTTACCTTCAGTTGTAGTTCAATCACATTATTTTGGCATACCAATCACATTGGGCATACCATATAGTAGCTAAGGCTAATTGCTAAGGCAATGTAATAAAGAAGAAAGAGTTAAATGTCAAGGCTGAATTTTAATTGTGTGGTTAATGGTTTTATCTGTTCACTATCACCACTGGGAGTCTTAACGTTCTTTAATATATATCTTTTTTAATTTAAGGACATGCATAGAGAAACAGACACCCTGACCTCATCGATGAAAACCATGGATGAGTGCCAATCACATTGGGCATACCATATAGTAGCTAAGGCTAATTGCTAAGGCAATGTAATGGAGAAGAAAGAGTTAAATGTCAAGGCTGAATTTTAATTGTGTGGTTAATGGTTTTATCTGTTCACTATCACCACTGGGAGTCTTTATGTTCTTTAATAAATACATGATCATGAACTGGAAACAACCAGCCGATTTGTTATGCATTACAATGATGGTCTTGGGAAAGGTATGAATTTTATTTATTTAATACCTTATATCGCTGTGATTTTTCTGGCAATAACACATACCGACATGGATGTCGTTTTCTCTTATTTGAACTCCTGAAGATCACGAACTATTCAAGTTTTTGTTTTATTTGGGAATGACCAAAGAAAGCATTTTTGACCTTTCAACGATCCGACCATTGCACACACGTCTGGAAAAGTCACGCTTAGTGCATCATGCAAAATGCGTCACTAAAGTTTAAAGCTATAGGGACAATTAAAAAATAGATGTGGGCTATTAAAAGAATTGAACACAAATTTAAGTGAATTGTAGGTAGAACAGGATACACTGCAGATTGTCTCGTATTATACATTTTTTTACAGAGAAGGTAAAAACAAAAGGAAGAAAGGTATTTTTTGAAGATCCACAGACAGCCTCATCCCAATCAAGAATTCCTAATGACGGAGTGTAATAAGGTGTGTACATTTGTTGCCGCTCGTTTCAGGAGTCTGACAAGTATAGTCTTTACTAACTGCCTTATATCCAGGTGGTTTTCGAGGTAAAAAAGTTAATTTAAAGGACATTACATTTCTTGACGGTGTTAAGAAAGAGGACCACATTACGTGTCTTACGGCATGCATATTTCTAATCTCATTGCATTCTGGATTTTTTAGCTGCATGCAAGAATTACATCTAAGAAATCCGAGAAACACGTAGAAATAGAACAAGGTCATGTGAATTCCTAACTGTTTATCGCAAAATGTGGCATGTGATGCATGTCTATTTTATACGGATGGAATTATTTGAATTTCAGTTCTCCTTAGATCCAAAGAAAACTTTTTTGGCGTCCTTTTTTTGACAACTTTGTACTACAAAATATTTCCTCCACAGCCTGATGGTGACCATTCATATGGAAACAGCCGGCCAAAGGAGATTTATCAGACGACTTAAAAGTTTGGGTGTACTGTGCAAGTCGTTATGCGAGAAGTTATACGATTTCCACAATTCAAGGTGAGAGATAGATAAAAACTGGGCAGAAACAACAAAAAGGAATAAAAATACTTCATTGCGTGTCTGTAAGAAAACAGACAGATGAATTGGACAAAAATTTATTTGAATTTCAGATTGATGTGGACACTAGAAAACGTCGCAAAACTGCATAAAAAAAATTCCGGAAAGCCTTGGTGGGAGGGAATTTAGCTGGTGAAGGCGAAAAGTGCATCTAAGTACAATTCCCTCATGCTGCTGACCATGCTGAGCACACAACTGGAATGGTACGTTGTTACTACAAAATAGAATGTTCCAACTAATAAAAACCCGAGTGTTCATTTTACACTCAAAACCTAGTCTTTAAAAGCGTTGGTTTGTGAAAGAGTTCAGTGTTGTGATCAAGTGACCTTATTCCAGTCCCGAGAAAGGGGTGGGTCTGTTATACTATTTATTAAGGTACTGGGGTACCACAAACTGTCCTGATACCAAACCATCTCTGAGGACCACACCATACCTTGTCCATGCTTTCTTGATATCCTCCTGTTTCACCGATATGCTGTACCATTTTACAATACATGTTTCAAGCATTTGTTTTTTTGTTTTCCTCGCAGAGAGCTGGTTTCCTTCAAAGAATAGATTCACGTTTGAGGGAACAGCTAAAAGATCTCGTGGATGAAGGGGTTCATGGAGTTAACGAAATGCGTCGCCACCTGCGGCACTATGTCGCAAAAGTTCTATTCAAAGGACAACTACTGCCACCACGATCAAACAGGAGGTTTTATCCCACCAAAACAGATGTATGAAACGCCATATACAAGTCCATAGTGAAACAAAGGTGGTCAAAAGTCGACCAGGAAAATTTGCAGAAAAAACTCGAGGATTGGAGACGAGAGGGGGAAGATGATTTCTTTTTCTCCCACCCTTATGCCCAGACAGAACTTACCGGTGGCTGCATGAATGAAAGCGATGAGGACGATGATGATGCCAAGGGAGTTGTCGAGGTAGACGGTCTCTTGTTTGTCCACCAGACCAAATGGCAGCGAAGGCTACTGAAATGTTATGGGAACGAGTTAAGGTTACTCAACACTACCTACCGCACTACTAAATATGCGCTGCCATTGTTTTTCCTGGTAGTGAAAACAAATGTCGACTATCAGGTGGTTGGCAGTTTTGTCTTGCAAAATGAGGCCAGCTACGAAATAGAAAAGGCCCTGAAGGTAATTGCCGACTAGAATACAGACTGGTCACCAAAACAAAATTAATCATTCTTGGTAGACTACAGTGAAGTGGAAATTGGCGCAGTGGAGCATTTATTTCCAGGTAAATTTTTAACAGAGCCTCCATGGAAGTGCGTGTTTTACTCAGTGAGAATTGAAACTATCACAGAAGCCACATATCACTTCATCTGGAACACGAATAGTGAATATTACATATCATCACTAGTAAACAATATGGAAATGGCAATTAATCTTCGACAAATGGTTCAAAAAATGTTCGGAAATCGAAAATTGGACAATGGCTTGAAGATATGAACGTTATTTCCTCGGGTTGCGCTCGTTTTTGAAACTGTATTGCTTTTGAGAATACTGCCCTACCATTTCCTGCTCCTCTTCTCCTCTCCTTGCACTCCCCCTTACCCCCCTCCCGCTCTCTAGGATAGATTAACCTCACCTTAGTGTAGTGTTCCAATTGTCCGGAGCTTATACCTGGAAATGAAGATGCAGACATTAGGTATAATGATGAACATGTTCAAGGAAGTCTTCCCATAGATAGAGAGAATAACTGTGACCTTAATGAGTTGGAGAATATGTATCAAAAACATTGTCGTTGCAAATAATAGAAATGTTACATGCAGATTCAATTTTGGGCAGTTCTTTAGTAATGAATAATAAATAAATAATAAATAAATAAATAAATAAAGACTTTATTTTAAGAGGGTAACACTTAATAGCAGAGCTAATGAACTTGTGGCCCTCTCTAAGTATAAATACAATATGGCAATAAAAGCTAATAAAATATATGGATACATACAATAGCTAGTGAAAATGAAAAAATGAAAAAAAGGATAAATCGATAAAAACTAGATTACAATAGATATACTTATAGAATGGAAAAAGCAAAAAATTGAATCTATACATGAAACAGTTGTATCCAAGCTTGTGGCAGAAGATATCTCAGATGAAGAAAGACAGCTATATTAAATCACCGTAATGAGATCTAATAAAAATTTGGATCCTGGAAAAACTAATTATGATGCAAGTGTTAGTGTAGAAGATGTTCTGAATAGTTGCAAAGTATCTATGGACTATAAGTGGGCTTTGAGTATTTCTGGTGACAGTGACTTTGAGTTGCATCTCAAAAGATTTGAAAAGTTATTTTATAAATGAAGCTGGTGTTAGAGGTTTTAGAGCAAATGTTGATTTACAACCTGTCTGCAATCATTACAAGTGTATAACTTGAGCACTCAGGAATACGTTTATAGGTGTATATCTGAACTTTGGTTATGGAAAATTTTACCTGTGACAGTCTTTTTTAATACAGGTTTTGCCAGATGAGAGAATACGTATGACAAAGGATGATTGTGAGTAGAGCTTTTGGAAGACGATGAAACTTAAATATATTTAAATCAAATATAATTGAACAGTACCCTTTAAGACCAATTAGTCTTGATGAGTTATGCTTGGCTGAATTTGCAGCGTATTAATTACCATAAGGACTACAAGGTGCTCGTTGATGAGGAAAATGATGTTCAACTTGTACTTTCTATAATGATGTAATTGAATTGCAACATGCAGTATGAAGAAAATAAAGCTTAATGTTACAAATGCGGTTATGAAATGAAGAAAGGTTAGAGCAGTACTACCCATGCGAAATGATTTCCGAAAATTCTCGAGAAAAGGAATATTCTCAGGAATTCTCAGAATTTTCAAACAAATCTTGGTACATTTTGGTTTAACCGAAATTTTCTGGAAATTTCGTGATCACCTCTAGCATTATTTAACACCTCGGCTATTGCCTAGAATTCTCCGGATTTGGTTGAAATGTGTGAAACCAGAAATAAGCTTGCTCAAAAGAAGGGGTTCTCATGATTTCCCAGGAAATCTCAGGAATAACTTGAGACGCTATTCACTACATGAAACAAGTTTGAGTTTGACTTCAGTCTACAGGACTGTTCAAAAAAGTGATTGTCAAATAAGCTTACTTTCACTACAAAAGTATGGAGATCGAAGTTAAACATCGACCTCACATGTTGCCCACTGTCGGCTAATGCAGGCCTGGACTTGAAAGCAAGGAGATATCGCATGGCATATCAAGATACACTTTTTGTTCGTTTTTGGCTCCACTCATCTTGACAATCATTTTTTGAAATAGTATTGACGCTGTTAAATGAAAAAAGAATATAGAAAGATAATTCCTCGATTAATGAAATGTAGTTTGTGTAGATAGAACTTGGCTTATGCATAACATAAGATGTTATTATTCAGCGGAATGCAAATACATGTAGCCTTCTGGCCTCAGCTTATTTTGTATTCTGTACATTGCCAGAAAAGACTTGTGTTTGGAGTAGCTAGGCAATGTGATGGCATGTCATAACACATTTGTAAACAAGCAATTTATGGAGCCTCCCCAAAAAATATGAAGCTCAAATACATATGATTACAATTACATCTCTTCTTAAGACTAAAATTGACATCTTAAAGTCACCTTATACTGTTTACAGTGTGTATAGATGCTGTATAATCAAAGAATGACAGTTGACATGAATATGTCAGACGACGGTCAAAATCAGGATGCTAAAATGTGAGTACAAACTTAACTTCAAATTGTTTTTCAAGTAAAGGTACTACCTGAGCACATTGTGAGGTGACTGCGAGTTTAAATTCATTCATGGGGTCATTCACTGTAAGTTTCATGCTAAGTGACATAACCGACCATGCTGTAAATTTGCGGTAAAAAAAGTTTTGATCAAACTGCGAAGTGAAACCAATGATGCATGAAGCAGGCTGATTTTCGAGGCACAAACTGTCAGCGGTACATGTATGTACCAATTATATTTACACCAATGGGTTTTATAAGCTTAAAGGTTACCCTAAATGATCTAATAAACGCCTGGAGCGTCTATTAAATTTCAGGGGGTCGTAGGGGGCGTTAAATAAATGAGGAGTTTATTAGAGAGAGGCGTTTATTTCAAAAACTGAAACAACGTCAACAAAACAAATAAACTAGACTCATAGTTTGCTTGCCGAGTAAGTTCGAAAACAAAGTTTGCGAGTAAGACTTAAGTAATCTGTGCTATCGCAAAGCCTAAAGATGTTCAAAGTTCAATATTGATGTCTTCATTGTCATCGGGGTCAACCATGTTGGCATCGTTGGCCTCTTTGACGTCAGAGTCAGTAATGTCCTGGAAAGGGTTGGGAGGTTGGGCCCATGCAATGCGGAGAGTTGTGCTTGTAGCTGCTCCGATCCTACTTCACAAGGTTGGCCTTTCTTAAAGCAATGAATCACTGAATCTTCTGAGCCATCAACTGTCAGATTTAACGCAAATGACTTGAAAGACTTTGCAATCACATCTGCAGAGAGGCATGACCAGGCGGTCAATACCCATTCAACAATGAAGAATTGACTCTGAACTGGGTGAGGAGCATTCTTGGAGCATTTTCCTTTAACAGATGGTTACTGGCATGGGATTCATATGAATGTCACATAATGCAAAGCGTAAAGGAAGCGCTTGCCAGAATGAATGTTGACTAGGTCATAATCCCCGGTGGTAGTACAAAATTTGTGCAGACGCTAG
The DNA here is from genome assembly GCA_022457155.1 of Cladopsammia gracilis. Classification (NCBI taxonomy): domain Eukaryota; kingdom Metazoa; phylum Cnidaria; class Anthozoa; order Scleractinia; family Dendrophylliidae; genus Cladopsammia; species Cladopsammia gracilis. The sequence goes on along the minus strand of JAJGOT010000468.1, from coordinate 419,401 downwards.
ACATAAGCTAGAACAAACCGTTCAAGCATTAGTTGCCGAGCAGTATGACGAATGGATGGCTAGTAGAATTCAAGAATATACAGAAGCTGAAAACATGCGACCGCCATCAAGGAAGATTGTTCATCCAGTCATGGGTTTTAACTTTCTCCCATCAGCTCGAGCAGATAAGCATGACCATGACTTTTTCCTGTCCGGTCGTTTTCAAGTTGACGGATGTAGCTCCTACATTATCAACAGTAAGCAGTAATGGAAAATTGCAGAAGAAAGTGTCCAAATGCAGATTGATACGGACGCTTCTTGTATTGTCTTACCTCCGAAGTTTGTGACACCAGGAACAATCACTACTGACTCTGACTGTACCCTGAAGATGTACAGCAATTCTACTATGCCCGTTTAAGTTGAGTGAGCATGTGTAACCTGAAGAACAACAAGAAGTACAACGTTAAATTTGTTGTTGTCAAAGGCAATTACATGCCGCTGATTAGATCTCGCGCTTCTCAGCAAGTGAATCTAGTAACAGTGCGCCAAGAGAACATTCAGCAAGTCGCCACTACCACTCAAAGTCTTACCCTAGATCAAGTGATAAAGGAGTTTGGAGATGTGTTCAAAGGACAGGGCTGCATGAAAGGTAAACTCCATCTTTAAATTGACAAAACAGTCAAACCGGTAATCAATCCACCCCGTCGAGTCCCATTCGCACCCAAAGATAAATTGAAGTCTGAACTAGACCGGCTGGAGGGACTAGAAATGATTCGCAAAGTAAAGCAGCCTATCAACTGGGTGTCAAGTCTTGTAGTGGTTGAAAAGCCCAATGGAAAATTGAGAATCTGCATCAATCCAGTATACCTGAATCAGGCACTGAAGCGATCACACTATCCATTACCTGTGATAGACAATGGTCTTCCTGAATTAGCTGATGTTAGTTGATGTCAAAGCGGACATTAAAGATGGTTTCCTACACATTGAGCTCGATGACGAGTCATCTTTGCTGACCACTTTCCAGACCCCGTGGGGAAACTACAGTTGGAAACGCTTGCCATTTGGAATTTCACCTGCCCCTGAGCTGTTTCAGCAAAAGCTTGATCAGAATTTAGAGGGACTACCTGGTGTACACAGAATCTTTCACGATCTGCTGATTACAGCAAAGGGTGCTACCCTCTCAGCAGCATCGCAGGACCCTGACAGGAACTTAAGAAGTCTTTTAGAAAGGTGCCAAGAAAGGAAGATTAAGCTCAGTAGAGAGAAGTTCAAGTTCAAATGTTCCCAAGTTCAATTCATTGGTCACTTGTTAACTAGCAAAGGATTGAGACCCGACCCACAAAAGGTAGAAGCTATCCACAGCATACCTTAACCTGAAGACGTTCAAGCTGTACAGCAATTCATAAACACAGTCAAGTACCTCTCAAGGTTCCTAGAAGACCTGTCCGATGATATGTCGAGCCCCTCCACACACTTACACTGCAAAAAATAGGACTCTCGATTTGAGAAGGAACATTTCCTTACTCACTTATAAAGAGGAATATTACCTTGAAATAAGGTTTAGAACAATTAAAGTAAGGGTTTCAAGACTTGTGGAAAGGTATGTAACCTTATTATCAACAGAGCATTATCTAATTCAACTTAGAAAAAGTGTTAGGCTGTTTAAATTACACTTAAATTAAGAAAATGCAAAAATTAGGACTCTTGATTTAAGAAGCAACAGTTCCTTAATCACTTGTAGAAAGGGATATTACTTTGAAATAAGGTTAAGAATAATTAAAGGGTTTGAATACTTGTGGCAAGGTGTGTAACCTTGTTATAAACAGAGCATAATCTAATTTGCCTTAGAAAAAGTGTTAGGCTGTTTAAATTATACTTAAATTGAGAGAATATCATTTATGTGTTACTCAAATAAAGGTACATTTCTCATTATGACCCTTAAAGCAATTGTTACTCCCTTAGAAAGAGAATATAGAAATAAAAGGTCCTCAAAAAGGGTGATGATATATTCATAGCCTTAAATTTAGTGATTACTATTAAACCTGTTTTTAATTGTAGTAAGTAATTCCCTTAATGTAAGGTAATCAAGTTTTTCAAAGTGTAATATTCAGAGTAACCTTTCAAAATTGAAATCTTTAATGAGAGTCATTTCAACTCCACAACCCAACAATGACCTTCAAGAGAAGTTTTGCTTGAGAAATTCACAGTGTTGTTACCAAGGCCACCCAATAAAATGTTCCACAGATTTAGCAAATAAAAATGGTGGAGTTTAACAATAGTTTTCCAACCAATTATCCTTGTAATCAAGTTGTACATTACAAATTAAAGGCAACAGATTTGTGGTCATTTTGGATAGTTTGTTAGAAAACTATTGTAAACCTCCACAATTCGCAGAAACTATTGTCTGGTGGCCTTAGTTAGAGTAGCAAACACTGTGAAACCATACATTAACAACAAAGTCATTCCAACTCAAATAACAAACTACATGTAGGTAACAGTTACAGTGAATCACATAAGTCAGTCACATCATACTTAGTGTTAATGTACATTTTTTGATCAAGTTCCCACTTGTGCAGTACTTCATGGCTTAGAAGGCTGTCAGGGGTAATGTACATTGCAGACATGGCCTGTCCTAGTTTGTCAATTTCATATGAATTAAGAGTATCACTGAAGGTAACTGTTTCAAGTTCAGCAACTCTAAAAATTACATCGGTACCATTTACTATCCAAATACCAAGAAGATCACCAAAGACAGGTTTCTCATTTTCTGCTCGTAACAATAAACTACACTCATTAGGGATGTACTATGTGCCATAAAGAGTTATCCATTTACAGTCGTAAATGTTAACAATCAATTCATCAGAAACTTGATAAATCAGGCAAAACTGTTGTTTGGCAAAATTATACTTTTCCCCTGTGAGGGGTGTCAAGGGCCCTTTTGCTAGGTTATTGAATAGGCCATGGCTATCTGAGTTGGCAAACTTTGCCATCATTGATCGTTGTTCACTCTTTGCAAGTGAAAGGGATATGTTTTTAAAACTTGCATTTTTGCAATTCTTTTAAAATCCTTGTGCTTTGCCTCAAATCGCATGTTCCAAAGCCTAACTAAAGGTCCACATAGTAGTATAAGTCTTGGACAGTGGACCAAGTAATGCATTTTTGGAGTTATCTGCTTATGGAAAACATTCTTAAAATTTGTCAGAAATTGAGCAGTCATTCTCTGTAGTAATGAGACAGATTCACAGCTTAATACTGGAGCCAGCAGTAGACTGGATATCTTCATAAGTAACTGAAATACTTCAAAGGGCTTGTGACTTTCATCAATGATGTCATGGAGAATAAAAGGCAGAACTCGAAAAAGCATCCACATCTTTGCAGCATCTTTTGCAATGTGCTTTCCTGGTTTATCAGTCAAAGATTCAGGATTAATTGGTTCTGGTTTGTCTTTGACCTGTGAATATCCATATCGGAACTCCATTAACCGTGAGTTTATAACATCAACAGTTATTGAACCCTTAGCAATATAATACTGAAGCATACATTTGACAACATATGGTATGACACCCTCCAGAAGGATGTGCATCAAATCTTGCGGTAATTGTTCAGTAATTTTAAATCCTGGAAATTTACTCAAAATGCTTCTCCTATCCAAACCATAGTTCACCGAATAATGTTTTGTGAGAGCTGGATTGTTTTCCATCCTTTCATACTGACTCGCTAAACGAGCCTCAGTTCTTAGAATGCATTCTTCTTCATGGACTATTTTTTGAATGTCATCTTGATTGGCTTCACAATGCCTACAACATTTCATGGCAAATGCAACACCTTCTTTAAAGCCCCCGGCAAGGTTAGAAGCTGGAGTATCACCACAAAACACTGAAAGAGCACCCGTAATAGGAATGTTACTGTTGCCTACAGTGAAGTAGTATCCATCCTCAAGTATGTTCAAGTCATTCAGAAGAGGCTTCAATACTTCATCGAATCCATATTTCTTAAGATGGGCAGTTTTAACAACAGCTAAGAGGAAAATGGCATCCAGTTTGGAGCGTACCTCCTGCCTAAAATTTCCCAAGGTAAAATAGAAGAATGCTATTTTATGTTTGGTCACGCGACTCCCAGGACTGTTACAGAGGTCACAGTCATCATAGTAGAGGATAATTTGTAGAGCCTGTGCATCATTGGAAAATACCTCATGATTAGAAAACACAACACCATCGATAAAGTCTCCAAGTTTTCCATCATTTCTATACTGTGGTTCTTTTAGAACTTCCTCTCGTGTCTTTTTGTTGTTTAGCAACACTGTCAATGTTTCTAGAATTGGAATGTAATAAAAGCAGTCTGACATCTCTTTGATTCTACGCTTGGCTCCATGTGCCACAGGTTTAAGTGTTTTTCCCAGAACTACACATTTGGGCTCCTGAAAAAAATGAAAAAAAGGAAAAAAAGCTGAGCATGTACCATAAAATCTTGACTGTCTTCCCCTTCTCCCTTCCAGTTACAGCTTTTAACCCCTTCCCCCATATTCTCATTTATTTATAGCAAGTTATACTTGGAGAAAAAATTCCTTGCTATGATTACGATTACAAATGTAGAGGGAGTTTTGCAGACATTGATGAGTGTCTTTCAGAAACATTTTTTGCCCCAGTTATTACCTACAAGACTAGTGATGATAAAAGACTCATCGAAACCTGTTGTAGGAGCTGTTAGAGAGGTCTCTTCATATACAGGTGGATCAGATTCCTGTAGGTGATAATTTTATATTTACATCAAACATTGATTCAGGGTCTATAGAAGTGTAATGTATTATTCCAAACATGTATTAGAACATTTTGCAAAAATTGCAAGCATTTTTTAAGTCAAAAGGTAAAATTGCGATGACAGTGACGTGATCAGTTCTGGCTGAATTTCATACCACTTGATTGGAGAACTGTTCACAACAATAAAGTTTCAAAACTAACCACTCATTAAAAAGTCCCCCAGAAAGTTGTCTCTCCCCACAGCCCTCCCACCCCCCCTCCCACCCAGTCCCACCCCTCCCAAAAATTCTGTGATCATAAATTCTGTGATCCATCCTTAAAATCATATTTTAGCAAACATACCTCCAATTCTTCTGAATAACTTTCTTGATAAATCTGCTCTTTTCCAATTGGTTGTCTCAAAGCAGTTGAAATTTCACCAATGTGCAAGTCTGTTGCTGGAATATCCAAATAAGCGTGATGACGATTTTTGACATGCCGATAAAAACTATCATACTTCTTGTATGACTTTTCACAGTTTGAAATACCGCAGGTAATTTCAAACTCTTTGTCACCAGAGTGAACTTGACGAATATGGGCCAACATTTGGCTCAAAAGCAACGCCGCAAAACCCACACACAAACCACATGTCCACATCGCCATTTTCGAGCTTTTCTGTGTCCAAAGTGTTTGTGGTCAGCGTAATTCTATTTTGTACAGCTGCTGTAAGTCACATGCTACAAATCACGGCTTTTCATTGGTCTTTTGGGGTAAAAGAATGACGTCAACGAAGAAGGCACATTTGCAGCGCTCGTCATTTGGCGCGGGTCAGGGAGTTTGTGAAGATTTGCGGTCGATTGTGCACAGTTTTTATACAGAATATTCTACGTTTTTCAGCTGTTTTGTACTCCTTTGCTGCCATTTTAGCTTTATTAAGTCCGGTGTTTCCCTGTTTCTGCGAATGTTTATTGAAATATGTCTTCTCAGTCGACGTCATTGAGAGAAAAATGCAGCGCCTTGGATGAAAGCAGCGATTTTATTTCATGGTTCCAAAAACACTTTCCTACCGTTCCTTCTGAAGTTATCAAGGCTTTTGAAGGTGAGATTTTTTAGAATTGTTTTTGTCATTATGGATAAATACTCTAAATATTGCAGGGAATGTTCAAGCAATTCGTGGTACAATTATATTAGCGCGGGAAATTTCCCGCCAAAAATTACATGAAATCAGAAATTCCATAACTTATATATATTCTCACATTATATTTATTGAAATATCGGAATGGCCAAGAAAACCTGTTTTTTCATTTGGTTGATAAAGTGTTTCGTCGAAATTCGAAGGTTTTACTTAGCCATCTTACGTTCTTTATTTTTACACTGTTTTCATAGCTGTAAGTTTCAGTCATAATGCATGAGTGTTGGACGTTTTTTTGTGACAAATTTGGGACTATTTGAATACGTCCAATTTTTGTTCAAAATTATTAACTGTCAAAATCTGTTCAATTTTATACTCCAGTGTAAATAAGCTTATGTCACTACCTAATATGGGAGCTTTGGACCTCTAAGGTCCTCTATTTGGAACAACTTGTACACTATAAAAGCACATTTTAAGCAAATTTGAATTTTTGAACATGATATTTTTTTAAGCAATTTTCTCATACTTCTAAATAGAAAACACCATCACTGGGGATGACTTCCTTGACATGGATGAGCGTGACTTTAAGGAGGTATTTCCACGATTGGCCCATCGGAAGATGGTGAAAGGAATTTATAATTGTGTAAGTCACTAGTCTTTTTGTTATTAACACTGTAGGTTACCCTAGACCAGTGGTTATGGAGACTAATGTATTCATAGAAAGAATTCTGCGAGTGAATATATGAAAGATCATTTTGTTCATAGGGTTCACAGTATAGGTTTTTGATTGGTTGGCCAGGATATATAACAGGTAGCTGCACACAGGCATTCTCAATAACTTCTGTAGCAAGTGGCTCCTGTTGTTGGAATATGGGGCTGTGCTTAACTAGAGGGCATCCAGACCCTTTCTTAAGGGGGGAGGAGGGGTCTGGTTGAAAAATTTTGAAATCTGTAAGGTTGGAAATACTAATTGTAGCATTCTGGGCTGCACATCAAATTAAGTGCTGTTCATACACAAAATTAAGTGCTGTTCATACACATTTTATTGCTCACAGAAACCAGTATTCTGATTTTTTTTCATTCTTTCATAAGTGGTCTAATATTGTGTGCCAAATAAGATAACTAGAGAAATATATTTTCTAACATTGTATAGCTAATTAATAAGTGTTACATTTAAATGCACTCTTGTAGTATCAACAGCATAACTGTACTTAAATTTAACTTTCTCACACAGCTGAATGGCTCCGTGTCAGATCCCCTGACTCCTGGCTTTACTAAAGTGCCCAAGCCATCAACATCTCAGAGTGATTCATTCACTGATGATGATGAATCAGAAGTTTCGTTCCAATCAACCTTGACACTAAACTCCTCTTCATCTGGTGATGCTTCTGATGTCTTCTGTTCCTCTCAAAATAAGAGAACATCGACTCCAATTCCCCCAAAAGTGTCATGTGCACCAGTTTCAGTGCAAGGTAAGACAAGCCCTGATCTGCCTTCTGGCTTCATTATTCCCTCTAAGTTTGGGAAAGTTACAGATGGAAATCTGAAGAGTGGAAACCTAACTGATGTGGACAGAGCGAAAGTTATAAAAACTGTGGCAACTTGTGTATGGGTGCACACAGACTCCCCATCTCCAGGATGTTGTGAATGGTTGGCCAAACAGTTGATCTCAAAATACCCTACACTTGCTGATGCTGACCCCCGCAAGATGCTGCAGACTGTACCTACAGCGCCAAAGGAAGACTTCAAGTATTGGGTGAGAGTTTTGATGTCTTGCAAACTTATGTTGTATGCTGCCTTAGCAATTTAATAGAGGAGTTGTGACGTGTCATTTTCTTACCTTCTCGACCTAGCTGATAGTGTATAACCCTTAAAGATCCAGTCTTGGCCAGGATGCATTGGATGCGCATTAGAAACAATAGAAACCTTGCTATCAAGTAAACCAAAACAATAACAGATGCACAAAAAGCATAATCGTCAATACTGGGTCTTTAAAGCCCAGCTATCACCATACACATTTTCCATACAGAATGCTATTATGACAGTTATGAGAATTTGGTGTGAAATCAAGACAAGCATTTTTTTTTTCCTGTTGATTTGCCTTATCACTTGTTTGCTTGACATTCTAATTGGATTCATCTGGAAGGAGAACGTAAATATTGATCGCTTAGGACTTAAAAGGGTTATAATAATCATTATTATATGGGTGGCTATGTGAGCGGGCAAGATGAATCAAATCCCGTGCTGTGATTGGCTACCCGAGCGGGCAAGATGGAGCGATCTTGCCTGCTCGGGATTGCGCGCTTTGTCCCGCATGAAAAATTTCTCACTTTTTGGTGTCTTATCCCATATAATAAATCCTTTAAGCTTGTTGGGTCAAGATGGCTGGGTATTGGCCTCGTTCTTTTTTTTGAGAGTGTTTATGGACCAAGACGAAAAAAGAACTTATAATAAGGCCAATATCCAGCCATCTTGACCTCTCGCTTGGTCAATAACCCATACTTATTGCTACTGACTGGTTGCTTAACTTTTACAGTGTGATGAAAATAGAAATTCCTGAAACTGGTGGATTTGGTTAGCTTTGTTTATGTTCTGCTAATTCAACTTTTTTTTCCTCAAATGTACCAGCATTCTCTAAAAAAGGGCTTAATGAAGAAGTTTGAAAACTGGCGGTATCGGGAAAATAAAAGGAGTCCAGATTTTTTGGAGCAGAAAGCAAAGAAGAAGAAAAAGACTGAAGGTACATGACAGCAGCTGTGAATATGATAAGTGGGGCATGTGTTATTGTCTTTTGAGACCTTAAAGTTATTGAGAGAAAGTGAATTGAGAGTATAACTGGTAAGAATAAACTTTAAGCTTTCATCCTGAAGCCGTCAGATACTAAGTACGCCATTCTCGTTAAGTATTGGTTGCAAAACACTCCTTTTACTATCTAGCTTAGTTGCAAGATTGTTATTACCCTGACTGTGTATGGCCTGTAAGCCACATAATTTTTCGCCTAATTCAATGTAACAGCTTCCATGGAGATATGTGATCACTTTTCAGGTGTTCTCAATATACACAACGTGTTCCAGATAAAATTATACAAATATCATTATACAAATATTTTGTCCTTGTTTTATTTATTTAGAAGAAAATGTGGATTCAGATCCTGCTGCAATGGAAAGAAACATCAAGAGGTTGAAGGATGAACAAAGTAAAAGTAGAAATCAAGATGCCACTGTACTGCAGAATCTTCTTTCAGTCACTTTTGGCACTCGCCATCAGCAGCTTCTCCTCTCAGATGGAAAAACTCGTGTTTCCAAGTTATTGAAAGATTGGCCCATCCTTGGCAAAGAAATCTATGTATGTATAAGCTTCAACATTTTTGTCTGTACTATAAGTGCTAGGAAAATAATTATACAGTAGCTACAACAGGATTCTTAAAGATACAATAACAATCAAAATACATTTTTTCAATTTTGTGATTCGATTATCAACTAGCTACTCTACCATACTGTAAAGATTTACAATGACAAATTTTGTATATCTTTCACTAATGGATTAAGCACCTGACAAATTAAGTGTGGAGGAAGTGTATCTTTGAACACAACTTTTGCATTTGTCTTGTGTTAGAAAATTGTGACAAAGAATGTGTCTTTTGCATTTTTTTTTCTTAGTTCAGAGAGGAGGTGTCAAGGGCTTTGTCCAAGGCAAATGTACCTGTCAGTGATTTCACTGTAATAGAAGATAACTGGAAGAAAGTAATTCCAAATATCATGTACATGCTTGGTGATGTCTGCACACAAGACAATAGTATTCCCACCGTCAATTTCGGTGAGTACCATATTAATAGTGACTCGACTAACCAACAAAAAGGGTTTAAAATTGAACCCACAAAATTATACCTGTCAGGGGTGTTGCATGACAGTGTCAGTCCCGTAAAAGCAATCTTGTGAGGGCTTGTAAAGGCTGTAAAGGAAAATTTATAAATGACTCTTTTCTTTAGTGTCAGATGAGGAAAGCATCAGGGTCCTGAGAAAATTTGTGGGTGAAAAAGAAGCACGTGATGCTATTTCCAATGACACAACCTTGACTGAGGAGCTTGTGGAAGTCTTACCAAGTGAATGGAATCTCGAGGATGATGAGCTACCAATTGTACCACATTTAAAGAAATACTTCACAGAGAGTGCATGGCTGATAGTGGAAGATGGCCTTAAACATTTAAAAGAGAAAGCCAATAACTCTGGTAAGCAGAAGTTCATAAAGGTCAGCTGTCTGTTTTAGATTTAAAGCATTCAACAAGTTTTAAGTGACAATCTCTGTAAAAGCGGCCCACTGCATTCCGGGTCGGAAAATCAATTTCCTTCAAACTTTGCCCACAAAACTATCTTAGTCCAAAGGTAAATAAAAGCACTTAAGTTTTGGGAAATATTGCAAAGTGAATTTTTTCCGAATTTTTTCTTCCCGTGACTCGAGCAGCTGATTTTTGTCAGTGGCGTGAAGCAAAAATTGTGAATTTTGACGTTCTGGTCACCTCAAAACGCTTCAATTATTGGAGTGTTTTTTATTATTTTGAATTAGTTTGTTCTTTGGGCAGTACAAAAATTATAATTTAGGGCCCATAAATTGAATTTAACAACATGTTTGAATATTATTTTAGAAGCCTATTTCACCATTGACGCCAAGGAGTCCAAAATGCATATTTTCAATTCGTCATTGTGCAAAAGTCCAACTTCTTCGACACAATATTTCTACTCAGACTAACTAACATTAAGTCAAAGAGTATGCAAATATAAAAACATATTGTGGTTTAAGCGAGATTTAAGCATGGCCGGTCAACAATTTTAGTACTTTTTTCAATATGGCGGCCAAAATTACAAGATGAGACTGAGACTTACGCTTGAATACAACAACCAGATATTGTTGGTCTAGCTGCTTGGTTTCGATAAAACACACCAATAAAGCACCGTGTATAACCGCCATTGATAAAAAGAAGCGTTTGACTCTCACACACCTGATGACACGCAGAACACACAGACGAATAACTTTACTGCGAACAACTGAGAAGGGCCAGCGAAGTAGACAGTAACACAACACAAGCGGTTATATATTATGTCACATTGCTGTCGTAGTTTTAAAATTACTTTAACGCTCTATAATCACAATACGTAGCTCAAATATTTTCCTATTGTTTGAGAATTGGAATAGCGAAGGATGAACGACAGAAACGGGAAAAGTGGTATCAATGGACAGTTTTTATTCGTACTTGTATAAACTTATAGAATTTCGACCCAATATCATCCCACTCGAAAACAAAAACATTCGTTCTGCAGAAAACTCGAAAAAATAACTTGACATCGGCCCATTCCCAGGTAACTAAGCTCAACAACACCTTTGAGCAATAGGAATATAGCCGTAAAAAAAACAGCTTTAAGTTTGTTGATATTCATAATGACAAGACTAGTGCATGACGAGTCCTAAGTGATATGTGACAACCTTTCGTAAATGTGTCACGCAGAATCTCAATCCCGATGTCAGTACAATGCATCCACCAATAAATGAGGTGGATACATTGCGAAGCGCAAATTAATGACATTTTACCTTCAAATGAAGGCACATATGAAGGCACATTTTACCGACAGCCATAAGCTTACAATGTTAACAATAACTTTTTATGAGTTACTCGGAAATATCAGTAACCATGGTAACTTGGCATTTTGTCTATAAGCTAGTAGCTGTGTCTGATTTTCGGCGTGCAAGGAACCAACGCTTCCGGTTAATATTATGTAGCTAGACTAAACAATGTACCTAAACTATTATTAGAACTAGCAGCAATCGGAGATTATGGAGGCGCGTTCGCAGGAAGTTCCGGCGGAAATGAGCCCCTGAAAAAAACAAGAGGTGCGGCCATTTGGAAAACCGTCTACCAAAAAATCTCAAATTTTACTTCACATAAACCGCAGGACAACCAACACGAAATTAGGATTGCGTTCATCGAACGCGAAAAGAAGCCTCGTATGGCTTTCATTATTCAATAGAACCATCCACTCCCCTCCCCCTGGGGGAACATCACCTTTCCGTGGAAACCCGCGCCAAAGTTGTATGTTTTCCTATCGGACCTATCGCTGATAGTCATGACTTCATTTCAACAAAATAATAGACTTTCGACACAATCGATTATCACAGCCCACATTAAATTGCAAAACTGAACTGCAAATAAAACATGATACTATGAACAATGCAAAAACGCCGGTAAAATGCATGCAAGGACAGTCAAATCAACGCCCCGAGGTGGGTTAGGAAGGAGGGTTCAATTGACTAGTGCATTGTTCCTTTATCAGCCTCACTGTTTTGTAAACTTTCTACATAAAACAAAAATGGTTGCAAATATATGCTGTAATAGTTAACTATAGTCGCTTCTTTTTCTGTAAAAAGATTTTCGAATCACGGCCGTATTTGGTCAGTCACGTGGCCAGGGCAGAAAATAATCTAGGGCTCAAACAGCTGACAGTTTTGGACATTAGGATCAGCGCTAATAGTAAAATAATGTCAACGGGCATAATGTGGCTTGAGTTTTTTTATTCACATTATTATAAAAGTTATGATGCCATAAACACCCATATTTTCAGACTTTCTTCAATAGTGTTTCAACTTTTTCGTGTAAACTGTAATTTCTTACGTCAGATTAAAAAGAAGGCTATAAGTATGATTTGTAAAAGAAATCGGAACTCAACCTCCCTTTCTACGAGTTTTAGGAATTTTACATTCTAACGTGCGGTTTGGAACTAGCAGTAATTAATTAAGCACGCGCAATGACGATTTAGTTTCAAATCAGGTATTTACCCTCATACAATTCCACCATTTAGTAGTAAAAAGCGCCCCAAAACAGCTCACTGACCCCTCTTAATCATCATAAAAAGCGCTCAAAATTGCACTGTATCGAAACAGATGGCGAATGGTAGATTTATCCATAATTCTTAGCGCACGAAAATTTGAAAAAACGCTCATTAAATTGAACGCCCAGAAAATCTGAAAAAACTTAAATCCTAGCATACACAATGTTGTTAGTACAGGGACGCATTTCGCAAAAATATGGCTTTCAATGTGCCTATTGTCTGCGTTTGGTTTGCAAGGTATTGCGATAAAATGTACAGTCGCTACCATTTTCCATACGGTGGAATAACCGGCTGATTAATGTTCTTAGCTGCTCATACAACAGTTCAGTACCATTTCATCCAATTTCTTGACGAGTATAGCTTTTGTGTCCCTTACCCTATAAATCGATTTCAAAGTATTTACAAATTTCCCTGAATATTTTAACTATGAAACAGGACAGGATTCTTTACTTAGGCCATCTCACAAAGGTTATACACATTGTATATGACTGGATGGATAACACCAATTTCAGAGATGACGGCATTGTTGATTTCCGTCGTCGAGCAATTGTTCATCTTCCCTGCGTGCAAACTCCTCTGCGGATTCATCATCATGTTCATCACTGTCGTCTCTCTCGGTGCATTCTTTACTACCTGTCTGCTTTCGTCTGGCAGAAAGTCTCAAAAAGAAAAACCCTGAATTTGTTGCTTGGAGAGGTACTCGGTTCTGCTGAACATTCTCTCTCCGCATACCAAAAAATTGCCCCCTGAAAGGAGACATTTGTTCCGGGAGTGCGCGTTACTAAAATGAACTATTTCCCATGCGCAGGTGAGCTCGAACGGCCTGGGTGCTAGTCCGCGCAAGTCACCAATAGAAGCCAAAATGGGCTCAGTCGAAGCATATTGCACTGAAGAAATGGAAAAATGACGCACGGGACACGGAATTTCTTTTTCGCTCCAACTAAATCATATTTCCCACCAAAATATTCACTAGACCCCAGTCTCTTCAAAGCTGATTGTGGATGTTGACATTACGCCGATTAAAATGAGTTATGCCGCTAAAAGCGATGACCGCGCGGTTGAACTCCATACAAGTCTTTAAGTGACATTGGTCACTTCAAAGGTCAAAATGACGGGACTTTTTTAAGCTATTATAATATATTTTAACGTTTCCAGATAGAATGATAACCAAATTACTGGTATCTAAGTGTGTATTTCCGAAAAGTAATTCATAAATGGGCGAAATTTTGATTTTCCCTTCAAAAAATGGCGTTTTCGCCGTGATTTTAAGGGTCAAACTGGGGGTCTGGGGACGAGTTAAAAAATTAGAGGCAAATGTCATCCAATTTTCGAGCTTTCCGCATGTCGTCTGCTAATTGTTTCGGGTATTCTTTTCTTCCAGTTTCTTGTCCGATTTTAATTTTCTTTTGCAGATAGTCGCGGACATTTTCAGGGAAGCGCGTTTGAGTGGATCGGGATTTGTGAAGTGCCCATCCCATTTCATACGAGTCAGTCTCAGCTAATGCCAATTATCCTTTGGCGGCAGTATGAGAGGTTTTAGTGTCACTCAACGTAATTCTTTGGAAACTTTGAATCTAGTCTAACCCCAACTGGTCATAAAAGCCAACGTAACCATGGTGGTTCCACAGGGTGGTGATGCCCAATGACATCCAGGTGAATGTCCAGTTCGGCACGTGCGACTGTTGAATTGCTCTTTCGCTCCAAGGATAAAGCACGTAAACAGACGAGCAAGTTTTCTATGTCAAGTGTACGTGACAAGTTTTACAAATTTTACTTGCTCGTGTGTATGAGTACCAAGTTTTATTTGACAAGTTTTATTTGCCCGTGTGAAGGAATAAACAAGTTATCTTTGACAAGTTTTCATTGTAGCCTGCAATACAATTGTACAGCGGACGAAGACAACACAACACCATTTTATTCGTTGATCATAGCTTACATGTATTTAACAAGAGAGAAAAAGCAAGGTGCTTGCTTACGTTCTTGGTTTTGCTTTGCTTATGCAATATGAGTACTCGAAGAGACACATGAATAGTCCAGTTTCGAATTCGCTATGACCGCTGAATTCAAACACCAATGACACATTGATACAGGGTTAGACTCGACCTGATGTAAAATATTCACAAATACTGGCAGAAGGTGCGTGAAATTTGAAAATTAAACAATAGACAGAGCTCTAAACAGGTCATCTTCTCACCTGAATTTGTGAATATTTTACATCAGGTCGAGTCTAACCCTATATCAATGTGTCATTGGTGTTTGAATTCAGCGGTCATAGCGAATTCGAAACTGGACTATTGCAGGTGATGGGTTCGCCCCGAGATGAAATAAAATTATCTATCTATCCATCTACCTGAATCAATTGGCTCAATTACTCCGCGGGGTTTATTTATTTCCTATCTTACGTTAACGTCCACGACGTACCGGTTCCTAATTGCTTTTTTGCGCCACTGATGTGAAGGATATTGGCATGGCCGGCGCTGCTTCTAATGATTTTAATAATAAAATCATCATTTCGTTGACTTTTGATAGCGGTGATTGAAAAACAACCTGCTCGTATTAGAATTAGTTCGTACTCAGTCATACTTTCTTCAGACAAGAGGCAGGTGTTCAAGACAGAAGTAATCGAGTCATTACAATCTCCAAGACGAAAGAGGTAGGACACTCTCTTCAATTTCCACAGCTTCCCCTATACTTGGACGAGTGCGACAAAAGCACGACATCGCCATGTTTACTAACCAACGTTGACTGCCTGGTATTTACAAAGTTTAATTGACAATGTAATTAATGAGTTTAACGCTCTTTTTATTGCAGTTTTCCATTATGGATTTTCTTTTTTCCTAAAGAAACCCTGATTTTTATTACTTTTTCATGGATAATATGCAAATTGAGTGTGATTTTTTTTCTCCGATTGCGTGACATTTAAAAAAGTTACATTTTTAAAGTGTCGCAAGTGTATAATTAGATTAACTAAAATTTGCGGGTTGTTTTCTTTTAAATATGCCTTTCCAATCTGATTTTATTTATCAAAATGAATAACCTTTCTTTCAATTCTATCACATTTTCTCAGTTGAGCTCTAGTTGCTTAGATATGGCCTAGAAGAAGACAAAAATAGCGAAACCGACCGGCCGTGCCGTCTGAATCGTCTGAATGAATAAAGGCAAAACTGAACATTGTCACTTATAAAAATCCACGGAACCGTGATCATGCTATTGGACTTTCAGTTGCGCTATCATGTTTTTTATCTCCTTAAAGTTTCATCGTGCAAACAATCTAAAACCGCATTGGAGTTTATATCAAATGATTTACGCGCGAGGGCTTCTTTTCCGGCAAAATGGGCTGCCATGTTGATGAAAGTACTAAAATTGTTGACCGGTCGTGCTTAAATCTCGCTTAAACCACAACATGTTTTTATGTTAACAAGCTCTTTGACTTAATGTTAGTTTGTCTGAGTAGAAATATTGTGTCGAAGAAGTTGGACTTTTGCACAATGACGAATTGAAAATATGCATTTTGGACTCCTTGGCGTTAATGGTGAAATAGGCTTCCAAAATAATATTTAAACATGTTGTTAAATTCAATTCATAGGCCATAAATTATAAGTTTTGTACTGCCCAAAGAACAATCTAATTCAAAGTAATAAAAAACACTCCAACAATTGAAGCATTTTGAAGTGGCGAGAACGTCAAAATTCACAATTTTTGATTCACGCAACTGATGAAAATCAGCTGCTCGAGTCACGGGAAGAAAAAATTCGGAAAAAATTCACTTTGCAATATTTTCCAAAACTTGAGTGCTTTTATTTACCTTTGGACTAAGATAGTTTTGTGGGCAAAGTTTGAAGGAAATTGATTTTCCGACCCGGAATGCAGTGGGCCGCTTTTACAGAGATTGTCACTTAAATGCCAGAAGCTGATCATGAAAATTCATTCTTCTATATAGCAAAACAGCTGAACTTCCAGCCATCACCTCTCTATTATGGTCAGTTTACTTGACACCAGATTGACCAAAAGTGAAAATCAATTAACAGCTCTGCAGTTAAAGAATCAGGTTATTTCAAGTCAGTGCAAAACCTTTTGCTAAGTGCAACTGAATATATAAAAGATCATATATTTGAACTGCAGAGAAAGATATGATGACATGATTGATCATCGCAGTTATACGCAAATTAAGCAGCTGTAAAATTAAAGCCTAAAAAAAATGAGGGCTAAATGGGACTCAGACCCATGACCGCTCAGGCCTGAATTTTTTCCAGGCTTTAATTTCACAACTGCGTAAGTTTTGTATAACTGCGATGATCAATCATGTCTTCACATTTTGCTTCGAGAACAAGTTACAGCTGTAATCATTTTGTTTTAGTGGCTAGTAATTTTTTTTTTAAGTTGTGAATTTCATTTGTAAACAGATAAAGAGATTAATGCGCTGCTCTCACTCACCAAGCTTTTTCCTGGTTTAAGAAAACTGAATACAGGATCTGATTTTGTGGTTAATGTTGCAGAGGTGAGCCATTACACAGCCTTTATGCATGTCAGTACTTTTATGTTATCAGTGAAAAGATCACAGTTATGTTATAGCTGTTCAAATTTCTATTGAGGTCCCAGGGAGACAGTACATCCAGAAGTAAATTAATACTACTGACAGCTCAAGTCCCAAGAGTGATCTACATTTGTTTTTTCCTTTATATACAAATAGGATATCAAGCGTACAAGTTACAAGAAAGAATAATCATAAGCCAGGAGAAATTTGCTTTATTTAACATTAAATTCTCAGATCTAGAACTTTAAACACTCTGAAAATAAAGTAGCAGTCAGTAAGGATAATTTTTGTATTTATATTGGGGTTTGGAGGGTAAAGTCTAAAAATGTACAAATCATTCAGTTCACTGACATAAAAAATAGCTCTTGTTTTTGCTAGTCAGTGTTCTTTCATATGTACACATAAACAACAGTAGAAATTGTCTGCTTTATACAAATGTGTACTAAAAGTTTCGGACAATGAGAATGTTATGTTAACACAAATTTTTATTGACATTTGGCCCTTTCTTTATAATTTCAGAATGGCAAGTCTGTCACAGAGTTTCTCAAGAAACCCCCATCAACATCACCTTACATCATAATCAGTAAAAGAGGAAATGGCTGGCAAACATTCCTTGCTTGTGGTGGAAACTCAATACTGGAGACAGCTACCATCAGCACTGGAGTTGCAGCTCTAATAGGATCATACTTTCTATTCAATTTTGAATATCCGCCTGAAGCCAAAGGTGCATTTTTATTTTTACAAGAGTACCTGCTGAATGCTTTCGTCAATCAGAGGCACTCAAAGTATGCAGCTGCCCTGGTTCGGTACCAGACTGCAGCCATGAAAAACTCTAGTTCAACAATGGCCAGTAAGTCTGCAGAGAATGACAGTGCCTAGATGGACATGTGATCATGCTAAAAACATGAGACTTTGATGTTGTTGTTTACCGGTAACTACTTTCACCGAGTGTGAGGCCTTTTATGGTTGAGACTATCAAGTTAATATGAAGTGAAAAAATGTATGTGCACAGCAAATGTACTATTCATGCATATGAGGATTAAAAAGAGAGCCAGTGCTTGATATTGATCTTGAGTTATAGCCGTCCTCTCTACCTAATAAATGTTTAACTACATGTTGGCAGAAGTATTAGTCTTGCCTGAAATGAGGAACCACAAGGCCAAGTTGCTACAGAGTAACTTGAAACCTTACTAGAAGCACATAAATTAAGAAAATCCCTTGATTTCAGGTCAATGTACCCTTAAAGTGATAACCTTCATTGCACCTACAATTAGTTCTGTGTTACTTAATGTGATGACTGTGTGTCTTGGAACAAGAAATAATTTACAGTACAAACTCTTGATTTGAGGCCAATATACATTTTGTACCCTTGCAATAAGAAAGTTGATTGCACCAATATCAGAGGAATATTCCCTTACTTTGATGCTTATACCCCCTTGTAACAAGGAATGTATAAGACTTAACATGAGATGTAAAAACTCTTGATTTGAGACCAATATACCCTTGCAGTAAGAAACTTAATTGCACTAATATCGGGGGAACATTCTCTTGCTTTGATGCCTATACCCCTTCTAATGAGAAATATATAGGGCTTAATATGAGATTTTAAAACTCGATTTAAAAGCACTTTGCCCTTAAACTGAACATATATGTTTTTAAAACAAGAACTACAATGCTATTAATATAAGTTTGAATTGCCTTCTTTAAAGAATTACAATCCCTCAAATCAAGGCTTCCATTAACCTTATACTAAGTTTGTTGTGCATCTCATTTTGAGTGTACAAAACCCAGATAAGGCCCTTGGTTTAAGAAAGAAGCTCCCTTACCTGAGGGACCTAACTATGAGGTGCCATTGCTCTTAATGCGAGTTAATTTTTTCACTTAAAGTAAGAACTTAGTTTTTGCAGTGTACTCATAAAGATGTTCGCTGGGAGTGGTCTCAAGAGCAAGAAGCCTTTACAAAGATCCAGAAAGCTGTGTCTACCGCTCTAGTCTTAAAGTGAGCCAACTGAAGGAGATGCCTCAGAGAAAGGAATTGGCTTCGCGCTCATTTAACAAGGTCAGCCTGTAACCTTCACTAGCAGAGCACTCACGAAAGCTGAACAAAACTACTCTCAAATTGAGAAAGAGCTGTTTGCACAAGTGTTTGGCACGGAGCATAATCACCAATATGTATATGACAGAAGGGTAACCCTGTGGACAGACCACAAGCCTTTGGAGATAATTCCTAGAAAACCTCTTGCTGCTGCTCCAAAACGTCTACAGCGTCTTAGATGAGGCTAATGCAGTATGACGTAGAAATCAAGTACGAGCGTGGCCCTGAGATGTATCTTGCTGATACACTTTCCAGAGCATACTTGCCACAGGAACACCATCCAGGAAAGGCAGATCAAGAAGTATAAAGAATCCATTCCGTGAATTTCTTGTCAGTATCTAAGCCACAGATCCAAGAAATCCGTGAAGAAACTGCCAAAGATCCTGTCCTGCAGTCTCTGAAAGTGACGATTCTAAATGGATGGCCCAGCCAAAGAAAAAGCCTACCTACCGAGCTCCACAACTACTTCAAAGTCAGAGATGAGTTGGTTACTCAAGATGGTGTTATTTTCGAGGGTCCAAAGTGCATCACCCCGATGAGACTGAGACCCAAGATCGAAAAAAAGCTCCACCGATCCCATATCGGTATTCAAGGCTGTTTGAGAAGGGCGCGTGAAGTTGTCTATTGACCTAACATGAACAGAGAACTGAAGGAGTTTATCTAAAAGTGTGAAACTTTCAACACCTTTCAGCTTACCCAACAGAAAGGGCCCCTAATTTGCCATGAAATCCCACAGCGCCCCTGGGGAGATTACCTGTGTACAGTTGACTACTCCAATTATCTTGAATCGACGAGCTATACAAGGCAAAGACAGGTGCCGCAGTGATTGGAAAGCTGAAGAAACGTTTCGCTACCCATGGAATTCCAGATACATTCCATAGTCACAATGGCCCACCATTTCATTCCAATGAATTTTCAGCATTTGCCGCAATGTATGAGTTCAAAAACGTTATCAGTTCACCAGAGTATCACCAGAGCAATGGCTAAGTGGAGAATAGAGTTAAGACGGCTAAAAATCTGATGAAGAAAGCTGCTAGTACTAACTCAGATTTTCAGCTTGCTCTACTTGACTTGCAGAATACACCAACTGAAGGTATGAAGAGTTCACCTGCACAGCGGATGTTTGGTAGGTGCACCAGAACACTGTTGCCAACTTCAAGAGAACTCCTGGAACCCCAGCTAGTCAAAGATGTCAGAGAGAGGAAGCTACAAAGGAAATAAGTTCAGACACGTTATTACAACCAAAGTGTTAAAGAACTCCCAAGCCTTACTGAGGGTGATGTTGTACCCATGAAACTGCAAGCCTCCGATGGAAAGCAGAAATGGACCAAGGCCCAAGTCGAACAACAAGTAGATGTCAGATCCTACACTGTTAGAACAAAAGATGGCAGGTTGTTCCGAAGAAACCGCAGACATCTTCCGCAGTCAAAAGAACCGTTCATGCCCAAAGATGCTGATGTTGAAATTCCAAGTCCAATTCTGAACTGCCCACCAACCAAAGTTAACAAAGAACCTGCATCAGCAGAGAACAGCACATGACACCCAGCAGCACTGTCCAGTAAAGCAAACAAACCCAGGACCTCAAGCTATCCATCCAGCTCCATCAGCTGAGTGTCACAAGAACAATGCAGTAACTTGTAGCGGATGCTTTATTCTACCCCTTGGCAACTTGAAGGACTATGTTCAGACCTAGATTTTGTTTTCTTCTGTTAAGATTTTTTTTTGAGGACGTTTATCGTACATTTCGTGAACATTTGAATTTTAGTAAGAGTGTTTATTGGTTCACTCTTGTCATAGTGCTAGTTACGTTTTTTTTAAAGAAGGAAAGGTGTAACATTAAGTCATCCATTTGCTCAGATCACGTGATCAAAGTTAGCCAATCATGTTAAATTCCATGTGCTTCGTGATCCACTTTACTTGTAAGTTGCTGGAGCTATGATGACTTCGCCTTATTAAAGTCTTGGTTTCAAACTACCTTTGTGCTAGTTTACTTAGAGGAATCACAAGTTGGATAAAAACGTACGCGGTAAAACGTTCATAATGTCGAACTATCCATATTGTGTCGTTAAAGGCTACCGCAAGTGTCCTTTTGATGTGAATGTTGGAGAAACGTTTTTGGCATCCAAGAAGAGAGGAGAACGTGGGAATGCATTCAAAGTTACCAGTGATCAGGGGCAGCTCGGCCATCTTCAATCAGAGCTTGTTAATCTCAAGGTTTTCAGGAAAGTTAAGAAAACCAGGGAAATAGATAATGGCAATTTATTATTTCTTAATGTTTTACAGAATTGTCACAGGACCTCCAGAAGAAGATGCTCTGGGACGATGGTGATGCGGTGGAGGAAAAATGTCCCTGAGACCATCATTCGTTTTAGCTAATTAGTATGTTCTTAGTAGAAAGCAATCTCAAGGATGCTAAAATTAAAGGATACGTTTAGTTATAATATTTATTATATCTCTTAGTTAGTACGCGCGCTGTGATTGGTCAATTTAGCGGGCCGTATTTTACAGTACGGCCCGCTAAATTTGAGAGTCTCAGCATCAGGCCTAACACACGCTTACAAAAGTTGTTTTCTACATTAAAAATTATCCAGAGAAAACGTTTGGAGCTATAAGTGGGTTAACATGCCAGGTTACAAAAACTCTCCGATGAAATTAAAATATAACTTTAGCAAAAAGCTGATTAGCTGCGAATCAAAAAGCATTGACAATTTTCTCGAGTAAGCTTTTCTGTTTTGGTATTTAGCTTTTAGGCTGTAAGTTATAAAAACTCGAGTAACACGGCAAATTCGTTTAACTCTTACAATTTAATTAAGCATTAACAAAACAGTCTTTCTTCGTAAGAAAAACATAAAGCTGCAAAACAACTTGAAACGACTTCCATCGGCAAAACTTAAATTAAGGTTTAACTTAGTTTGATCAAGTTTTTGTCTGGTTATAAACTTAAGTTCAGAGTTATCGTTTGTGGCAGTGGCTCTAATAAGAACAGACTTGAAGCTACAAAATTACGCTAAAAATGTACCTTGATTCCTCAGCGAAATTTTTGTCCTTGTAGTGGAGTCCATGAAAACAATTTTGCATATTCGCAAATACGCTCTTGCTGCAGCTCACGCTGAAAATTTGTTAGGTGCGATTGAAATTCAAACTCATCCACGCACAAAGTTCGGCATGAAGCCACTAAAGCACACAAAAAGCCAAAAACAACTTGCAGTATTTGATGACGAGATATTTTCAGTGTCCTTTTAGAAGTTTGAGAGTTTCTTCGTTCACCGCTGTAGACCGAAGTGCTGCCACATTTTCCCGTTTGACGAACACGTTTGTTTTGGCGATTTTATCGCGGCGTTTTCATTCTTCTTTTCCTCGCTTGTCTTCGCCAGTAACTAAGAATCCTTTTCAAGGAAAACTACCTTATGTCAGGTTTCCGTCGTCCTACCGAACACATGGAAGATTAAATTAATTCGTTTATAGAGTTTTCATTCAAGAGCCACGCAAGTTCACGCCGAATCGAGGACCGATCACACTTTTTTTGAAAGCCAATAACATTTGCTCTTTGCTTTCTTGTGATTTAACGTTAAATCCGTGAGCCCCAAAATTATGCATTACACCAGCAGGATTCTCGTAACATCCTGCACGTATTGCTTGTGGGTGTTTTTGTTGTTCACACCCTATACGGAACGTGATTTGTACTGTAAAGTTAAGGTATAAAATAAGTTCCTCATACTATCTTGTTTAATCCCTGACGAAGTGTGTAGTCATCACACGAAACCGGTCGGATAATAAAAACAGTTAACAAGATTCGTTGCTGTGTGCCGCTCACTAGTACCTATTTAAAAAAATTGTCGATGACTTATAATTTCAGAAATCCAGTTAACCTTTTGTTAAGCTCAAACATAAACAGAAAATAAAATAGTATTTGCTCTGATCCTCAGTCATCTAGTGTACTTCAATTTTACAGTGAAAATCCTTTGAAATCAAACCTTTAAAGAAAAAATATTCCCTCAATTTACCCTTGGACTTGTTTAAGTAATTCGCAGTTCCTTTTTTAAAATGGAATTTGAAAGAAAATTGCCTTGATCAACATCCACCATGTTGCTTTTGGAATGTGAGAGCTGGCCGATCGAGTGAACCTGGGGGAGAGTGAGACACTGGTCAGCAGTTTAAGCCTACAAAGCAGGCACTTTAGCACACAAACAGTTCGTTTTTTGGCGCAAATTCAAATGCTGGAAGAGAAGTGTTTACCTAAGGGGCGGACCATTAGAAATCTTGGGAGGGGGGGTGACAATTACCAAAAAAAAATTCCTGCAAAGGGAAATTGTCTCAAAAAAAATTCCTGCAAGCAGTT
Organism: Cladopsammia gracilis; assembly: GCA_022457155.1. Taxonomy (NCBI): domain Eukaryota; kingdom Metazoa; phylum Cnidaria; class Anthozoa; order Scleractinia; family Dendrophylliidae; genus Cladopsammia; species Cladopsammia gracilis. The sequence goes on along the minus strand of JAJGOT010000468.1, from coordinate 395,708 downwards.
GACCACAAAAAAATAAAATCCTGCAAGCTAACTGGATATATTTATTTATTTCAGTATTTTATTTATTTATTTTAAACTGGAACATATGAGAGTATGACATGCTCTCTGGTAGTAAAATTCATCAAAAAGCAACTTCAGGTTGAGTCAAATGCTGTCAAAAATTACCTGCCTCAAAGGTCTATCTGGTACATGTACCAGTATCTTAATATAACCAAAACCTTGTTATGTACATATTTGAAAACACTGTAAACATCATGAAATATGTAACCTGCTCTACTACACGAAAGTATTTTTTTAAATACATTACAGATTGTCCAACCGTCCCGATTTCGTCGAGATTACCCCGATTTTGCTTGAAAATCCCGAATCCAGACCAATATGTGATCGGGATAGGAAAAATCCCGATTTTGACATCTGTTCTGTCATTTTCGTCAAATTCTCATAATACTTACTATACAAAAAGACGAAATTTTGTATACTTAACTCTGATATCCAGATAAACTAAAGAAACAGCAAGAAATATAAAATGAAATTGAGTACTTGTATTTGGAGCCACACAAACAGACACAAAGTGACGAGAAGCCACATCAATTTGCCAAACATTTTTGACAGAAATTGTTGTCTCAGAACACTAGAAATGGAGTTTCAGAGCATCTAGATTTCAAAATTTTCTGGTGGGGCATGCCCCCAGACCCCCCTAGCCGTCTCGCGCCTTCGGCGCTCGACCACTCCATCTCAATTCTTATTTCTCCCCATTTTTCATGCAAAGGTTCCACATTCTGACTTAAATCTACTCTCAAGCGTTTAATAACAAAAATGGATTGGGCCGAGTAAAAAAAAATTGAGTTTGAAGGCATTTATAAAGAAGATCTGAGAAAAAAAAAAAAAGCTGCAGGCTTGCACCTCCCAAAAAAAAAATCCTGCAGGAAACTCAGGCCGAAAAAAAAATTCATACACTGAAAAATTTTTGACCCTCCTCCCAGGATTTCTAATGGTCCACCCCTAAAGAACCCAAGGGTAATATACTTTCTAAATCTAGGTGAGTGAAAGAATGAATCTTTAAGTTTTATTGCTTCAAACATAAACAGTCAGCTTACACAACACAAGCTCTGGCTTAGATCTTTTTCACTGTTTGAAGACTTTGAAGCTTTATTATTAAGCTTATCTAATTATTTTTATATGTGCATGTGCTGGATTAAAGGGGACAACATATAGAGACAAGATTGAACTGACTTCAATCAAATGTTTTGCTTTGTTGTAGCTATTCCATATATGGATGACAATGAAAGCTTTCAAACAGCTTGCACTCCAGATGAAGTTATCAAACCTCTGCTGATCAGCTAAGTGTGAAACAAACAATTTAATAAAAGCTATATGATTATGACTGGTGAATGGCACACTAAGCAATGATCAAATTGCTATGTACATGTTGTGGGTCAAAATTTTCTTTCCTTTGTTTAAAACTCATTAACACACATTATCATGCATTTTCATACCCAAAAACACAGGAAAAGAAAATTTTGAACCAAGGAAAATTTTGACCCACAACATATATAACTACATGTACGACAATTTTAGAATTTTAATTATGAAGACAGGAAAATAATTTCAAAATAAATTTCCTGTTGATGTAACCAAAATTCTATTAATGGCAAAATTTCCGTATAACCCCATACATTTATTATGCATGCATACTTCATTACTTATGTATGCGCGCTATTGTTTTCTTAAACAATGGAAATTCCCGCGTGTATAATCGCTAATCGCTACTTCAACAATAAAAATGAATTTAGTTGCATCATCTCGTTTTTTCTTCCGCTTTCTTCTCCTTCTCATCTCCGCTCCTCTTTCCCCAGTCTTCTCTCTCCCCAGTTTCTCATCCCAATCTTCTCAGTTTTCTCTTTTCCTTTTATTTCGGCAGCACCGTATTTCGAACCGTGACCCCTTCATTAGTCCATCTGCTATACCACTACACAACATGAGCTCGTTGAAAGTTACCGACCAATAATTACTTTTTATTCATAAGTTCTATGTTAATTACTAATAATCTACATAACAATTTAACCCCAACTCCCATGGCAGTTTACATGTAGGAATCCTTGTCATGTCTTTGCTATTGGTTAACTGTGAGAATAAAAAGCAACTTATTTCCATGCAAATTTCTCTCACTCAGTCGTCTTTCACTTTCCATTCATTTTCTACACAACCGCGTTATTATTATTATCATTCAGTTGTCAAAAGTACCTCCGTCTTCGTCTGTCCCTTTGTGTGCATCCACTTGTCAAGTTCAATTGGTTTTCGTTGTGTTCTCTACTACAAGATCACAAACGTTGCATAGATTGGTGGAAGCAACAGAACCTACTAGCGTTGGCTGTGAGGTATCCAAGGCCTGAGTGCTGCAAAGCACTCAACTGGACGAAATGCACGAAATTACGAGACAGGTTTGAGTGGCGATGCTCGAAGAGACATTGTAATGGCATGGCATCACTGCGCCAGAACTCATGGCTTTCTGGTAGCAAGCTTCCCATTCAAAAAATATTAGCCCTAACTTATGCTTGGGCACACAAATATACCGTTCAACAAGCAGTGCATGAGACCTCGCTAGACGATGAGACCATGTCTACAGAAACGGCGATAGATTGGTATAACTATTGCCGGGAGGTTTGTGCCTACAGAATCATGCAACATCATGCAGGGCAAATAGGCAGACCAGGTACAACTGTTGAGATTGACGAGTCCAATTTTGGCAAAATGAAGTACCACAGAGGCCGCTACATCGAAGGACAGTGGGTCTTTGGTGGCCTTTGCCGCAAAATGAAGGCCTGCTTCCTTGTTCCAGTAGAACGCAGGGATAAAGATACTCTTTTGCCAATTACACGCGCTCACATATTGCCAGGAACCCACGTGATGAGTGACAAGTGGAGAGCTTAGGATTGCCTACCAACATCTCACAGTTAACCACAGCCTAAACTTTGTAGACCCAGACACCGGTGCTCACACCCAGGGCATCTAAAATACATGGTGGGGAGGTAAAGCGAATTCTGCCCCGTACAGGAACATCCAAAGATCTCTTTGAAGGCTACCTACAGGACTTTGTGGCGTAAGCATTATGGAGAGAATCCCATCAAGCATATTGCTGAACTTTACGAGGTGCGCAAAGACCCGTAAAGTGTTCCACGTACCAATCTATACACCATTCTTGATCTTCTTTCGTGAAATTAATAATACACCAAGTTAAGGACGGTGCCACCTATTGTTATTGCGCATACGTTCTGCGCATGCATTGCGCGATAGTCGCGCGAGACACTGGTTATTTTTTAAACGCGAACGCGGGTGGTAAAGACTAAGTTCCGCCCACTTTTCATGTTAACTGTCAACTCCCTGGCTCAGTTTCTAAACTTTATATTTAATACAAGATAAATAGAGTTCTCAAAAATCTACAAAAATGTGTTTATAGACCTTCTGCAGCCTAAAAGTGCTAAATTCTTTCTCTATTTTGCAAACGACACAGCCTCGGTAATGAAACTATTTTGAGCTAATTGGCGATGCTGCCTCGATCAGCAGAACGCGTACGTTTTGCCTTTCTTTAATACGAAGATTGTTTACATTGGCTCCTTTTCACCATTCGAAATTTTAACAAAACTTAAAGTCAAACCAGACTAGTGTTTTTTATACATAAAACAAGCATCCTCAAGGCATAAAATCCAAGGAAAGGCTGGCATGTTGTTATTTCAATTGACTGCAAGTTTTTGTTTGGCGGCCAAATTCGCGTTGTTGAAATTTTTATTTATCTGCAAAAATCTTTTACCAGTGGCCACTTTTGCGAATAAAAAAGTATATAACGAAAGCAGAAAAACAATTGTTCCTGACCAGTTAAATCAAACAAACGTCGAAAAGGATAATTGAGATGAGCAAAGCGTTTCGAAAAAAACGTTTTTGACAATTGATGAAGATATATTAAAAAAACAAGGCTGAAGCCAGCAACTAAAGAAAACTGGCCGCTCCAAAGCCGGGAAGCATCCGACTAAAGTCTTTGCTCCCTGGATTGCTGGCAAGCATCAGTGGTTTTTGATGTAATCTTTCGTAAACAAGTCGCATCGTGTCAGTTCTCAACTTCTTTGCATTAGAGCAAATTTTGATAGGCGAAAAACTTGCCATGATAAACTGAAAAGAAATGTTATCTGTTTAGTTCAAATAAAGCCGTAGACTTAGGGAAAAAAAGTGTTTAATTATTTCACGATTTTTTTGACATTAAAGTGTAAACTCTTTTAAAGTTATCAGAAAATCCATGAAAACTACAGAAGCTTCACAAGAAAATAAACACGCGGCCAAATGAAATTACAAAACTCAAGCACTTTTCAACAAATTTGACTCCAAATAACCGTTAAGACTAACCTGCCAATCTAGAGTTTTTCGGCAGCCGACCAGTCACTTCGATATAGCACTGATGTTTTCAAGTTGGTAATGGATCGGAAGAAGATGCATGCAATGTGCATACAATGTGCAGTTCTTGTGCCCGAAGGAACATAATATAAAATCCGTAGATCCACTGTAGATCAATGGAAGTAAACTGATTTTGCCTTTTCGCTGCTTTACTGTGCTGTTTGACCTTGAAATCCCCGAAAAATGTTTCTCAAAAGAGCACCTTACATCTACAAATAGAATTCCTTACAATGTTTGTCTTTTTATCGTGCCTGAAAGTATTTAAAAGTTTTGAACGGTAAGCCGTCGAGTGGAAATCCCAGCATGCCCCCGAAAAAGACACGCACAATATTCAACTTACTAGGGAGGGCATAGAAAAAAAATGTCGCGAACCCCGAAAGTGATTCCGTAAAAGTTGAAAATATCTAAATATAACTTGTAAAAACGCGTGGTGACCCCTACTTTTTATCTTATTAAATGGAAGTGGTAAGCATATTAAGCACCCCATTGATTTTTTGTTGAGGGCAAACGTTATTAAGACCGTATTTTTGGCGAACGTGGGAAAGCTGTCAGGGCCGATAATGGCTCCGTTGTGATGATTTTGTAACTTAAAACACATAAACAGTAGTTGTCATGTTACCATTTGTTATGTGTTTTAGAGATTTTTAGAATTATTGTTGCTTTTGTGTATGTAAAGGCGAATCCTAAGGAAATCCGCGAAGAAAGATCTATTTTTCCTTTTTTCGAAAAAATGCTGATGTCAGCATTTTTTCCAGATTGAAGCTTAAATATCTCCGAAAATTGCGTGGTTACCCCCAATTTTCTCTTTGGATTCCAATAGCCCCTGCTAAGATCTACTTTTCCCGCATAGTCAAAAACCTGGCAAAATACCTTGCCATTAGGTGGCACCGTCCTTAAGATTCAATGCATTGCATCGCAAGGTGGAAAACGGGGAAAAAACACCACAACAACATCAATGGTGAGTTTCAATTTATTTCTCTCTGATCGACAGTTTCCCTAACCCCCATTTAAAAGCTAACCTTTCACGCCAAATGCTATGTTTTTAATTTTTCCTTCGCACTACAACTTGAAAAACACGGCAAACGGCGCATTTTTCTTGACAAATTTTGATGAAAACGCTTATTTTAGACCTAATTTGAGACAAAGGCAGTCTATGGAGGGGGAATTGGGACAAAAATGTCATTGGATCAATTGTTAGGCAATTGGACCATTAACGCTGTGTCAATGTATCACAAAACATCCTATCGGATTAATTTCTTCATGTCACTGGATCGGACAGCATTCCATTCGATCATATTCGTCATTGCATCGAGCATTGTTCCATTGGACCATGTATTGTCACGTCATTGGATCACACTCATTTTATCATGTTCTTCATGTCATTGGATCGGACGGCGTTCTATTTGATCATGTTCTTCGTGTCAGTGGATCGGACAGCATATTCTTCATGTCATTGCATCAAGCATTCCATCGGACCATGTATTCTTATGTCATTGGATCGCACTTAATCATACCTATTTAATCAGGTCAGCAGTTAATTGTGCAAATTTCCCAAGCTGCTTTTCAGAAATCATTAAAGATGGCGGCCCCCATATAGGGTCAACATCAAATGGCGCAAGAACTGATAGAAAACAACATAAAAATTGTAGTGCTTGACGTTATAAACCGACATGTTTCTCATACAGGTCTTGATTACGGCTTATATAAAGTGGAATGGCTATGCTCAATGATTTTTAGGCAGGGAGGAATGTTTGAAGCGCTTCTTCCAAACTTACTTCAAGCTCATCATCTTATTTCACTCATGATTGATGAGACTGATACTTTAGACATCAACAATTCCGATAGAGCAGTGATAGTAACTGGAAATAAAGGAAGGCCAAAATTAAATATTAGTCGAGATCAGCTGGAGTGCTTTCTTGAGAAAGGTTTTAAGGCTGCTGACATAGCGAAGATGCTCAGAGTCAGTGATAAGACAGAAGACTACAAGAGTTTGGAATCCCGGTTCGTGCGAGTTATTCAAGTATGACTGAAGCCGAGTTAGACGCTGTTATATTGGATATACTCCACAGCTTCCCAAATTGTGGCTACAAATCCATGTGAGGCCATCTTCTCTCTAAGGGTCATAAAGTTCAAGAAGAAAGAATCAGGGAGGCAATGAGCAGAATTGACCCTGAAGGTATAAATGCATATGAAATAATATTAATGGGAAGCCATCATGTCATGACAAGTGAATTGCATGCTTAAATTTATGTTGTCTTTTCCAAGAAGCAACTGAAAAAGAGACCCCAGTTTATTTTAGTGTGGTCTTTTTCTTGCTTGTTTTTTACTTTGTTTTTCCTTGTTTTCTATTTGCTTTTTTTTCTTGGTTATCAGGCCTTTCATGCTAATTGTTTTTGTGCATACTTAATTACGCGATTCATGCTGCATTCATGTCCCACTGAACACGTTTGCTAAGGAAGAAAGGGTTGGTAGTCATTGCATTCCCTCCCGGCACCTGTTAACTTTCTTTTCCAATGCTTGACAGATTAAAAACATAGGCACTTACAACATGCATGACCTATTTTGAAATCCATTGACTATTCTCACTGGGGCCATCTCGTACAAACGCCTCAAATATTTTCAGGATTCAAGAATAATGATTCCCGCGCGTTAGTAGTCCCCTGGGTAATTGTTATTCACACAGATTTTGTATAAATAGGCTTGTTTTGACCTGTTTAGTCCTATTTTCGTGAAACGTTCGCCAGCCGTCAGTTTGACGTTTTTTCCTCTCGCCGGTCATCGCTGCGCCATCTTCTTCTCTCGTCCATGGCGGACCAAGTTCCCGCTGGTCCTCCGGTTGGGGCTGTTTTGGCGGCCGTCAACGATGTTCCAGTTGCTGCGCCTCCGGTTCCAGCACCAGCTCCCGGTGACAACAACGACAACGCTGCAAACGACAATGTTCCTGCGCCTCAACCTGCGGCTCAAGGATTACCGGCTCAAGAGGTTAGTGTTTTCGCGTGTCCTTGTATTCGCTTCCTCGCGTTATTGTCGGACTTAGCTTTGTTGGTTTCTAGCGTTGCTGGTTTGCGAGCTAGACAGTTTTAGTTTTCGCGTCTGTGTGACACGTGTTTTCTGGTCGGTGTTACAAATTTTGCTTTTTCGTCTGTGTTACAAGTTTACCTTTCACGTCTGTGTGACAAAATTACTTTCTCGTCTGTGTGACAATTTTAGTTTTCGCATCTGTGTGACACGTGTTTTCTGGTCGGTGTTACAAATTTTGCTTTTTCGTCTGTGTTACAAGTTTACCTTTCACGTCTGTGTGACAAAATTACTTTCCCGTCTGTGTGACAAATTTACCTTTCACGTCTGTGTGACAAATTTTACTTTCGCGTCTGTGTGACGAATTTAGTTTTTGCGTCTGTGTGACAAGTTCAGTTTTCTGGTCTGTGTGACAATTTTAGTTTTCGCGTCTGTGTGACAAGTTCGGTTTTCTGGTCTGTGTGACAATTTTAGTTTTTGCGTTTGTGTGACAAGTTTAGTTTTCGCGTCTGTGTGACAAGCTCGGTTTTCTCGTCTGTGTGACAAACTTGGTTTCTTGTCTGTGTGACAATTTTAGCTTTCTTGTCTGTGTGACAAGTTTACCTTTCACGTCTGTGTGACAAATTTACTTTCCCGTCTGTGACAAGTGCGACTCACACAGTAGAAATCGCTAAGAGGAAGAAGAGACTACCGCCCGGTAACCCTTCCGGTTGAAAACAATTAAAGCCGGCCACGCGCACAAAACGAGATGTGGTTTTTCTTAGTTGTTCTCTTCAAAATATCAATGACATGTTCTACTAATGTGATACTGAAGCTAAGTGGCTGTGCACTAGAGAATAATTAATGACACAACGAGTCTTTGCAAAAATTGATCCCAAGAGTGCATAAATTAACGTCAATATCGTCGTGTAGGGGATAATCGACCGAGTATAACGAGAGCGCGCGCGAAATCCCCAGGAGATTTCATGCGCGCTCACGTGATCAGTTACTCTGAATATCTCTGAGAGAAATGAGGGACTCAGACTCTGGCGCCAGTTGCATAGAACTTAACGTCGGAAGTAACTGCTAAAGTCTGACGTTAAAATAGTAGCTTTGACTGGGCTGAACGTCCGATGTTAGCTGTTACGTCTGGCGTTAAGTTTTATGCAACTGGTCCCTGGTCTGTGGAACAAGGGAGGCACTATACGGTCTATATGAAACAGGATTTGCCAAGACTAGAACAGAAGCTTACTCAGGTGATATTTTAACAAGAAACTCAAAACTTCAAGCCAATGATGACCTCTCTTTTATCTCAGCAATAATAGATTGAACTTTACACTTAACGAATTTTAGCTCATCCGCTCATTGTCTATGTGGAGGGTGCTCGAGTTCGAATTTGACGACATTTTTTTCACTCCCAGCTCTCATTTCTTTTAAGCTTCAATCCCATGTGATGTTGCACTGGACAGTGTTTCTTGCATCTTGTCTCACACCAAAATTGTAACACAAGCTGCGAGTGCAAACTTGAATAGTTTTCGCATTGTTTCCGTTGCTCAAGTCGCTCGGAATAAAAGAATCAAGTTGTATGGGCATGAGACTTGTATGGGTATGGATATAATGTATTAGAGCATGGTTTTATTGAGGAGTAGGAGCCGTTATTAGTACTTTTGATTACAGAATGTGCCAAATAAAGCCACGACTGAAACAGTGATTCTTGGGTCGTCAAAACAAAGTATTCCATAAATAGAAGACTAGTTCTCGCTGTCCCGACATCCCCTCCCCTCCACACTTAACAAACCACCCTCCACCCCGGCCCTCCCCCGTCTCACGCGCATACTAATTTGCATATTCGCTGTCACGCAACATATGTCAAGACAACAACAAGTGTGAATCTTTAACTCGTTACTTCTTCTGTCAGTTATGGAGAAAAACAAAAGGAGGATAAAGCAGAAATCATCACAAAAAGCAAGTTAGGAGCATTATGAAAGCATTGAAGCTGTTTAATATTGACGGTTGCTTGTCGTGCTCAGTGGTTTATTCGCAAGCCACTTAAAGTAACCCGATCCTGCCAAACAACATCCCGGTCGAAATTCGTCAACTTTAACAACGTTTTGTGAAAATCTCAATGGAGAACCCAGATTGGTTTTAAGGTATGAACTACATCAAGGTCTTAAGTAATGAAAGTCCAAGTTTGAGAAAATTTTGAGTTATACCACATACTAAAACGTGCGCTTGACCTTTGACATTATATTACAGAATTCCTTAGCTGCAAAAACATGCCGTTAATTTTGAAGTGTTTGAATTTGCCAGGTATAACTAGAACAACAAATTCGCCGTATATGATATCAGAAAAAGATCCTCTTTCGATATAAATTATCCCGATTTCCGTACGCTTCTTCTTAAACAAACGCAAACATTTTAAAAATGATGATTTTCCAGTTTTAAAATTCAGTTATTTTCCAGTTAACGCCGCTTTGATCGATTTTCCCAATTTTCTCAAAACATAAGTATTGCTAGCAAATATAAACTACACCACGTTACTTACCGACCTAAAGGTTAACTCAGGACAAAAGATGAAATAAATCGATTTCCCAAGTGTCGCCAGAAAATTTGGACATTGCTCGATTTTTCCTGACCGTCGCTCTTAAGGGTTTCCGTCCGGCTTTTCCTTAGCCTTTTCGCACTGTTTTGTGACTTCATAGTTTTCTTTTTGTTTGCAATAAAAGCTTTTTGAGTTATGGGGAGAGTTACGGTTTTTTGTGTATTTTTTGGTATCAAACGCAATATACCAAGTCAAAAGTAGGTCCTGGGTTCGTCACAAAGAAGACATCAATGGGGCCTAGCCCTTTTGAAACTAAGCACAATAGACTTCCCCAATACAATGAAACAATTATATATATTTGGACTTGTTATTTGGGGCATCTCCTGTATTTTGTTAGGACCTTACCTCCCTGCCTGGCTCTTGGGTATAGTAGCCGTAGGGCTCGCTTCTTCCCATATCTTATCCTTGCCTGAGGCGTTTGGGAGTGAGGGCTCCCAGTGGGAATTTATTACTTTTCTCACTGGGGCCATCTCGTTTAAACGCCTCAAATATTTTCAGGATTCAAGAATAAAGATTCCCGCGCGTTAGTAGTCCCCTGGGTAATTGTTATTCACACAGATTTTGTATAAATAGGCTTGTTTTGACCTGTTTAGTCCTATTTTCGTGAAACGTTCGCCAGGCGTCAGTTTGACGTCCCTCCCTCCTCCCTGCAGCGATGACCACTGTCGCCATCCTAGCTAGCTCCTACTCCTCTTCGCCTCCGGGCTCGCTTCTTCCCATATCTTATCCTTGCCTGAGGCGTTTGGGAGTGAGGGCTCCCAGTGGGAATTTATTACTACTACATTTTGGTGGCACTTTCAAAGCATGTGACACCTAAATTATTTAACATGGTAGCATCTTTGTTATTATTGCAGGCACTATTGTGAGGGCCCTCCAAATTCGTGTCACTCAGAAGATCATACAATGTGGGAGCACCTTTAGCCCTTTGGCACATAGATGGCCACCATAAACTGGTGATGTACGGGCTTTTGCACCTTAGTTATGTGATGAAATGTTGTTTTTATAATACTATCATTAATTTTACTTGTTTATTGCTCCACGTACATGTCAATATCTTGAAGATTGTTTTTTTAACTTATTATACAATTTTTTTAACTGGATTCCTTAGGTGGAAATTTGTCACACATGGTTGTATTGACGGATTTTCTAGAAAGATCATGCACCTTTCTTGCAATGGAAACAATCAGGCTGAAACTGTTCTTAACTTATTCCTGGAGGCTGTTGAGGTCTATGGTCTACCATCACGAGTAAGGTCCGACCATGGAGTAGAGAATGTCGAGGTTGCATGGTATATGCTTACTCACTCAGCACGTGGACCAGGAAGGGGCAGCATTATCACAGGGCCGAGTGTGCACAATCAACGAATAGAGAGGTTGTGGAATGACTTATTCACTGGTTGTGTCTACATTTACTACTCAGTATTCTACTTTCTTGAGGAGTCTGGGCAGTTCGATGTGTCAGACAATGTTGGCATGTTCTCTTTGCATTATGTGTTTTTACCAAGAATAAATCAACACCTTCATGATTTGGGACAAAAATGTCATTGTATCAATTGTTAGGCCATTGGGCCGTTAACACTGTGTCACTGGATAGAAAAACATCCTATCGGATTAAGTTCTTCATGTCACTGGATCAGACAGCATTCCATTTGATCATGTTCTTCATGTCATTGCATCGAGCATTGTTCCATTGGACGGCACTCATTTTATCATGTTCTTTATGTCATTGGATCAGACGGCATTCTATTTCACCATGTTCTTCATGTCAATGGATCAGACAGCATTCTATTCGATCGTGTTCTTCATGTCATTGCATCGAGCATCATTCCATTGGACAATGTATTCTCACATCATTGGATCGCACTCATTTGATCATGTTCTTCATGTCATTGGATTGGACGGCATTCTATCATGTTCTTCATGTCACTGGGCATTATTCCATTGCACCATGCATCTCATGTCATTGGATCGTACATCATTCCATCCGGTCAGCGGCAAATGTCAACGGCTCATCATACAAAGATTGCTTCCCAAGGTGCTTTTCAGGTTTCATCCTTGCACGTTTCCATCTTTCTTGCCTTTCCATGTGCTGAAAATGGCTGAGGAAGACCTAATGAAAAGAACGCAGTCCTTGCTTACAGAGGTAGTAAACCACCTCTCTAAGGATTCAGGCAGCCCTGAAGGAGAAGTAAGTCACGCATCCCAGGACGCAAGCGCCCACCGAAGGGCAGGATCAGGGTTGACCGATGCTTCTGTTGAATTTAGGTAAGCTCAGGCTTCCGTAGTTTTACATTGAAAGACTAAGCGGTTTGCGGTTTTCAGGGTGTTTCTTGGTGTTGCAGAAGCCATTGTTGGTTATCTTTTGTGTTGTGGTGTGGGTAATGTTCAGTGTCTTTTGAACTTTTGTTTTATGTCATTTGGTGATCACACCATCCGCAACACCAAAAAACTACCAGTTTTTAGAAATATTGGTCAATTTTGATGCAGTATGAGGTCTTTTTACTTTTTTCTGCGCCAAATTGCGATTTCCGATCCCCCTATACATAGCTGGCATAGTCTTTTGCAGACCATGTGTCGCATTCCCCAACCCCGATGAATTGCGAGCCAGGTAAACGCCATTACAACCAGGTGCCATGATTCTCAGTTACTCTGGTCTTTATTTAAAGTCTCTTTCATAGCACGTGGTGGAAAAACTACAATAGGCCACTTGCATGATGACGTCATTTAACTACTACTACCAGAATTCATTTCGTTTTTCCTTTCTTATTTAAATTTTGTAATCCCAGTGCGGTTTAAATAACAATAGCCCTAATTTGCACTACAAAACAAAAAACTGAAGGATTCTGGTAGTAGTCAAATGACGTCATCGTGCAAATGGCCTATTACAATGACTATTTAAGCTGGACACCACTCATTTACTTGATGGATCAAAAGTAAATTAAGAATAGGAATATGACAACATTTTGAGTTGAAATATTTTGTAGCTTGAAATCATGTCCATATTCCAACTCACTCTATTAATAGCATGTTGCTTATTTACAAGAAATAGTTATGTGATGGGGTGGGGCTGTCACCCCAAAGGTTCTGGGTTCTGAGCACTATGAGAGGTGACTGGAAATAACTAAAGCTGAGGCTGCAAGGTCAATATTTATTATTTCTATCTCCAAGTGCTTGTAGATTATTTTCCACATTTTCCAAATTTTAGATCGAGGGAATGTTTCACAAGTGCCCACCTTCATTATGCCACACACACACACACACACACACACACACACACACACACACACACACACACACACACACACACACATTGTTGACCAGAATTCCCAATAAGTACAAATACAATTTAAAAAACATTCCACTTAGTGCCTTGCAGAAGATTTCCTGGATTGTGTTCTTCCCAGACAAATAATCAACCTTCCAAAGGGACAAAAGATGGCTGGATATGTACCAGCAAAACAAATGTTTGTCCCTAAAGAGACCTGGCACACGACTTCTGTGTACTGGCAAGACAGGATGAAATGAATACCCCATCGAGGCCCCGACTTAACAAACTGTTGGATGCAGGACTGGGTAAAGCACGCCTGTCACTGAAAAAGAGTGCAAGTCACCTGGAGCTAAGTTCCACCCTGGAAGACCATTTTCCAAAGCTTAAAAGTGCAGGGGGGTTTGAAGTCCTCCGTGCTGAAGGGGGAAGAGGAGGACAGAGACAACTGTCTCTGGTCCACCCTAGTGCCTTTGGTTATACTGTCCCACATTTACGCGATAGATTAGGGGCGGCTGTTGCATACATCTGCCCAGTTGAGACAGAGGTAACATTTAATGTATTCTGTTGGCCAATATTTTTCTTTTGTTATGTCTAGTGTAGCTAGGCAATGTATACATTGTATATGTTGTAGTTAAAATTTAAATTAAGGTAAAAAATTTTCAACCTAGGTTTAATCTCAATTTCCTTTGTTTCCAAACCCTTATTATTCATGTTAGGAGACATGAATGGCAATGGAGATTTATCCCCGGGATTTATCCTAGGTTGAAAAAATTTAACTTGTAACATATGTATTTTGCAGGTTGGAGTCTCTCCAAAGGTTGAATGTCTAAACTATGGCATGATGTTTTCCATGACAATGGTTAGAGATCACCGGCAAGTTTGTAGAGGTGGATCACAAAGTAAAGGTATTTTTTAGTCACTATTGCAAATATATGATGTAATTGTCGGATAAATGTTGTTGTTGTCACATAATGGACTCAGGCAGTGAGTAAAAATCATCGCCCAGAATGCCGCGACACATCCGGGACTTTTTACGCGTCGTCCGCGTGAAAATTCAAAATCATTCAGATGAAACAAGGTCAAATAACAAAGAAAATGACCTGAAAGCGGCCAACAGCGCGTGCGTTTTGCGAGTTTACAAATTTACTACTTTAGTTTTGAAATAGTTACCATATGGCTTTTGTAGATGAGACATCAATGGGAAAAATGAGACTATTTCTGAGATTTTACCAAAAGAGGAACGGGTCCCAAATTTTGCTTGAATGTGGGCTATTTCAAGTTTTTTTCAGTATGGGCAACTACTTTGAGGCTGAATTTTTCCCCGCCAAGATGCTTGTTCTAAAAGTTACCATATGGCTTTGAAAGTTTGATGTTTGTAGAAGCTCTCTGTTAAGTTTAAAGGAAAATGACCTTTCAAACTGGTCGCAAAATCCAACTTTCTAACGTTATTACTCAGAGACTCGCATAACAATACAACGAGCCCGCCTCGAATCTCCCGCGAAAATTTTAATGCATGCAAGCTCCGCCTCCGCAAACAATAGGACATACGCCGCCAAGATTAACCATTGAAATGGAGGTGGTAAGCAGACAATGCTTTATAAACTCTAAGAAATCCTTTGTTATTGCCCGTTCCGAAACATTGCAAGATTTGCATTTTCCAGACGAACTGCAGAAGTACCTTGTAAAAACTAAAGACACCAGTCAACGCTGTCGTAAGTGGACAGCTCTACTTACAGCCGCTTTGACAGAGCCATGTTTGAAACTCTAGTTCATATAAACTGTATATTAAAAAAAAAAAAATAGACCGTTAACAGTCCCTCTATTTTTTGCGCTGAAATCGTCGCGCCTCCACCTTCGATCATATAGCCCCCATCTTGAATTATTTGGCTATCGAAATCTGGAGGGACGACAAAACCAGCAGTTTAGTCCTCTCCCCAGTGCGCATTCTCGTAAGCGGCCAGCTCTAATTTCGAACATTACTGCTGCCGTCCGAGGGTGTCCGTTCACGAAGGCTTCAACTGTGTTTCTACATCATAAACGAAAGAAAACACAACTTCACAAATACGGCGCAATCAAATGAAATAGAACGTCCGGTAATCGAACTCAATCTCTGGATGGAGGTTCATTGAACATACAAAAAAGGCAAAGTTTTATTTACATAATGTTTCAGATGCGTAACCGTTGACAACAGCCCTCTTATCGGTGTGATTGTTGCAACTATTGTTCCCTCAAAACGAATAGATTAGCTTCCGAAGTAATCTAAATCAAAAACCCTCTTCTTTCGCTGTTGTGATGAAAGCATCAATACAATCTAAGAATAAGAGTCATGTGTTCCGTGCAAGAAATGCAGCGTATTGATCGGGAGCTCTCTTCAGAGCTCGTTGAATCCCCGATCAATCCTGCTTTCTTAAACATTTCTGTACCGTTGATGGGTAGCTGCAACCCAATGTTCCATCTTCAACTGAATGGAGAGGCCCTTTGGCAATGGAGGAAGCTTCAAAATCCCAGCCAAGTGTTCCATAACCTCCAAGAAAGCTTGGTTAAGCTCGGGTACAAACTATCGTCGTCTGTTCACTCTCGAGTTGGGAAAGCCGTCTACAGAAGAGTAGATTACATTGTGAAAAAAGTTAGTAACATCAAAAACAATTCAGCTCGCCGAGCGGAGCGATCGAGTTATTCGTGTAAAGTTGCTCTTCATCCAGATGAGTTGATCCAAGGGCCTGGAGAGATTATCCACGAGCTGTTAAAGGAAAAGAACACTTGATTAGTGAAAATCAAGAGTTACGACATGAACTGGAGGGTAAGAAAGTAATTCTCCTTAAATAAATCGGCGGTATCCGGTCAGATCGTTCCATAAGAAACAGTTGCATAAAACAGCTTGAAAACAGTTCAATAGATCGCTCCATGAGTGTAATACGAGTGTAAGTTAAATTAAAATGCGTTACGTACTGATTTAAGCTGATCGATGAAAAAACTTTGAAAAACACAGAAAGACATTGGCTACAATTAACACAGTCGGTTAAGTCTAACATATTTTATTTGTTTTCGAGTGCGGTTAAATTTGTCGAATTAGTGCTTTTCTGAAGAAAAGTTTAACAATTTTTATTTTACCCAGCCGCAAGAAATATCAATATCAACAGTATCGCATTTTTTTTCTTTAAGATAATGCATCGCAGCTTTACAAGGCTATGGCCCAGTTGAGAAGTGTCCATGAAAAGAATGGCCATCAAGGCAAAAGCACCGAAGAAGTTGGGCAGCGGCAGCGACAACGACAGCAACATCTGAAGGAAATAAGGTTATTTATTATGCCTAATTTTGCCTGCATTTTGTTTCTAGTCTGAAACAATTTTTTTATTAACTGAATGAATGAATTTAACCCTTTGAACCCTAAGAGTGATAGGCATCAAATTTCTCCTTCTAATATCAATGCTACTGGTTTCACTCCCAATCGAGTTCGCACCCACCTCTTTCGAGTTCACCCCCAGTTTAACCAATGTTTGACCGAGTTCACCCCCAATATTATCCAATGCTTTAATGACTTACAGTACTCCTAAAAAACAGTAAAAACTATACCAGGAGGCCTAAAAAATACCAAATTCAAAAACTTGGGGCAAACTCGAAAAAGTTGGGTTCGAAGTCCACGGTGCGAACTCGAAAGGGGGCGAAAGCAGCTGCTTCCTAAGGTCATGAGAATTAAACGGTATGATCACCCAAGACAAGTTCTCTTGATATTTTAACAACTTCCCCCCACTACTGCTATAATAGATGCATTCAAACTTGTTAGCTCCAAAATTATATCAGAACACCCCTGGGGTACAACATTATATATAGAGTGGTGGTGGCCGCATGGATCTACACACAGAAAACCATGTCCTATTTCAGATCAAATTAATAATTTATTTGATCATGATTCTCTTTGCAGAGAAAAAGCAAAGAAAGCACTGTGGTTTGCCGAAACCTACGGGCTTGTTCCCCTGTCTCTCACAATGGAAGGTGCAACCGGTCAAGAGGTTAATATAAACCTAAATGATGACAAAAATCAAGGTAATGAGCAATACATGTACATGGCATGTTGTTTTGATGTTATTAGTTCACATTTATGTTTGAACTTCATGATTCATATACCTAATTGTGCAATTTGGGTATGCTTTGGCAACATATCAGGTGAGTTTGGTCGAGCCATGGTTCATATTTTGACTCAACTACTTTTGCGTATCTAAGTATGATTTCATAAAAAAATATTGGGTATGAATCGAGTAGGAAAGTGGATACAAATCAGTACAAATCATTTCGGTCGAAATTAAAGGTCTGTAGATCTGATAGAGAGTCTGATTGGTGCATTCAGAATTTGGCTACAGTTAACAAAGATATGTACATGTGCCAAGGATGTAGATAATAGCCAGGAGCCGGGGAAATTACCTGGTTGTGAACTTCATTTTTCCGGCTGTTAAAGCCTAGTGCAACTTTAAAAGGACTATATTTTTCTATTTTTTACCTGTCAGTTCTATATTTCCGCCAGTTAAAAACGGAATCTACATCCCTGATGTATCAAACACTGCATCACACAAGTTTTCTGCTTATCGACTTTGCCTTTGAAATTCATGGTCAGCTTCTGAAATTTGAAGCTAATAGTTTCAAGACCTTTCAGAAAAAGTTGTGACGCAATGTTTGAAGGATATTACATTAACTTAACTCTTTTTTTGCCCTAACAGACAAAGCAAACAACAGCTATGGAAGACTTGATGAAGAAGAAAAAGAGAAAGTGAAGACAACCCTTTACATAATGGACCGCTTCTCAATCTCTCTTGAGGGATATCACGAGCTTACTCAGGTTGACGAGTCCCTACCGAGAACTCACCTTGTAGAAAGCTGCACAAAATCCATGGACGGCAAGTGGGATGTCAAACGAACTCCGGGAACAGCCCCAGGTGCTGAATTACCTTTCAAGAGTCTCCTTGAGAGAGAAATTCGAGAACATATGAGTAATCCTATCATTTCATCTAGATAGCCCACATATTGAACTTCAAAATAACCCCACATCATGTTAATTTTCTGCATTTTGCTAACACACATCCTTGTTTTCAAATGAAATACAGAATTTCACATAACTTGTTTTACAAAATTAAATCAATTCCCATATTTTTACTAGTCTAAAGTTTTTTTGTCTTTGTATTTTCTTGCAGCTCAAGAACAGCAATGATCAAGTTATCAAGATAAAGATTTCAGGAGATGGGGCAAAAATGTCCCATAGCAGCAATCTGTCTGTTTGTTCATTTTTATTACTGGAGAATAGACAACGCTGTCTGTCAAGTTCAGGTAAGAAAAATGTAGATAACTCAGAATAAGATGAAGGTGATTCGTACATAACATTGTATTATAAATAAAATTGAGAGTGACTCTTACAAGTGGAAAGTCTTATTAAATTCAAGTTTCCAACATTTTTTTAGAGTGACTCATAGAAATTGGAATCAAGTCCTATAAAATTTAAGTTTCCTACAATGCCTATAATATTTATTTTATTCAAAAACAACAAAAATATTACAAAGGTCTAGACTAGAATTACTCAATCAACATTAATATATTTAACCATCACTCTAACCTATAGGTAACCACACTATAGCAGTGGTAAAGGGTAATGAGGAATATGAGACCCTGAAGTCCTCACTTTCAAATGTTATCAGTGATGTCAACACCCTGATAGATGACCCCCACATGACCACTGACGGAAAGGAGATTAAGCTAGAGTTTAACCTTGGAGGAGACTACAAGGTGAGACTTGTTTCAGCTATAATAATATTGTAATAATATTACAATATTATAGGATTGTAATAATATTAAATTATCATTGTCACACTTATTTTTTTACTTATAAATGAAACAACATGGGTTTATATTTTTTGCTTGCTCATGTTTGAACAAATCGTCATTGCAAAGAAATTTCTTGACTAAATCTGGGCCTTGGGTTGATACTGTATTCTTATAGGAAAAATTCTTACTAAAAAAAGAGTGTATCTTTATACTTGTCATGCAAGTCTGACCTAACAAAAAAGAGGTGAAAATGTTTTCCAAATTTTACTCAGTGAATTAATGATGACCATTAATATTTTTTTGACAGTTCCTTCTAATAGCGATGGGAATGAAAGGAGTCACTTCTGACAACAGTTGTATTTGGTGTGCAATTTACAAGAACAACAGGTAATGTTTCTTCTTTTCGTGATCCCAAAAGCTCTATGCTTAAAGTGCCCCTGTGATCAAATTTTATAATTGTTTTTTTTTTTAAATTTGATCGCTGGGGCACTTTAAATGCCCATTGTGTATGAAGGTCATGATTAGATGTCCATTGCAAGATTTACACGATTATAATGGTTCGGCTTGTACATTTTTTTTATATTTCTACAAATGTGAAATGTCCAAGAACTGCCACCATTACGCCAGCCCTCCCATTGCAAGAAAAATGAGTCCTGACTGGCACAAGCAGCCTGGATGTCACAGCCAGCCATTTTTCAACTTGCCGTTGGACAACATTGTAGTGGATAAGCTGCATTTGATGCTAAGAGTGTCTGATCGTCTTGAAGAAGGCCTTATTATGGACATACGTAAATGTGATGAGGTAAATAAACCCTCAAAGTTATTTCATTTTTCACACAACCTATCTGAAATTTTGTAATGTTTAAAAAACGAGCAGTAGTGTATTATCAGGTTTAACTCGAGGCGAAGGCGAGAGTTTTTACACCTGATAATACATGTGCTGCGAGTTTTTTGAACGGCTTAAAAAACATTCTTTCAAAAGCGTGTCCCTTCGGAATTAAAACAATTGCACTTTTGTGCAAAGAGGAAATTAGCATACGAGAAAAACAAGTAGACTAGACTGATTAGCATACAACACATGTGCCACGCCTTCGACGAAGTGACCATTGCTTCCCGGCTCCTGTCGGAAGTTTAGGGATTTTATAGTTCTGAGGGAAAACATCTACTAAAAAATGCTATACTAAAGTTGTCAGGTACGGTAGAGAAAACGGCTGACAATTTCTTTTTCAAAGGTAGAGAACGAGTAGAAATAAGCAGCTTGCATCTGCGAACCAGTCGCTTACCTGGCAATTTACACGAGGGCGCTGGTGTCATTCAAATAACGGCTCACTTGTTAAACTGTTGGTTGTTTATTTTGTTGAGAAGATTCCAAATAGAATGGCGAAAGACCAGATTTCGTAAAACAGTACTGCACAAAAATATTAATGTCACCATTTGTTGTGTCAGTTTGTGTTGATAATTAATTAATTAATTAATATTCATAAGTCACGTGCAGTGTCTACATCTGATAAAACACCGCATACTAATAAGGATGAGGTTTATCGATATAAAGTCACTGCATGTGATGTATTATCTACCATTTGATTGGGTAATGGGCTTATGAATTATTAATGAGTTTTTGAAGTAACAGCTAAACTGCTCCTTGTGAAAACATATTTTAACACACCTATAACGATATGTCTTTCAGGATGACAACAAAAACAAACGACCAAAAGATAAAGACAGTATCCACCTCAAGGAGTTCCTGGCTACTGTGAAATCCTAGGGCATTTCATTCAATGTGTACCAAAAAGATAAAAAGTGGGAATGGACATCTTTACTTGGTGGTGAGAAACGAACTCTACAAAGGAAACTGCCCGAACAGTTCTACAAGTTCCTACCAGAGAACAAGGTTGAACCCACAAAGAATCTTTGGATTGTAAGCATACAAATTTTCACCAAAATTTTAGTAAGAAAGAAGCCAATGAAATATTAAATGCAACCAAAATATACAGGTAGCCTTTGACTGCATAGATATAAAACACCCATTCCTCTTTTCTATTTCTTTTTTCAGAATTTTAGAGAACTTTCAGATTCTTTGAATGCCAAAATAACAGATGATGGGATGATAGAATTTGAGACAAAGGTTAGTAACTTGCGGCAACTAATTTGTTACTGGTGGAGAAGAGACAGGAGGTGC
Organism: Cladopsammia gracilis; assembly: GCA_022457155.1. Lineage (NCBI taxonomy): Eukaryota > Metazoa > Cnidaria > Anthozoa > Scleractinia > Dendrophylliidae > Cladopsammia > Cladopsammia gracilis. The sequence goes on along the minus strand of JAJGOT010000468.1, from coordinate 374,412 downwards.
TGAGAGAGAAGGAACGAGAAAAGAGGAGCTATCAGAAAAGAGACAGGCAGTACTGGGAAGATGGTGGGAAGCAGGAGGCTGCAAAGAAGGTTGCCAGAATTTCGACAACAATGAGTGAAACCACTTTAAAAAAGAAAACTGTTGCTGACCTCATTGCCCTGCTTGAACAGTGAATAAAGTTAACACAAGAACAAGAAAACAAGACATAATAAATGCTCTATTGTCCTCAGATACCCTGCCAAGGTCTGAGTAAACTTCAGTCAATTACACACAAACAAAAACGACTCCTTTAGGAGCCACCCAATCTATAAAAGTCAGTAACCAACTTGTGAGTTTTAAACTGTCCAATAAATAATTATTACAGTAATAAAATATTATATCACATTTACTGTGCCTCATATTAAAGGTATGGGGATGCTCATCAGAAATTTTGAATTAAACTCATAAATGAAATCAACCTGCTAGACAAGACAGAAGAACAATAGTCATAGTGACTTTAATAATGATAGACTTTCTTTGATCTTCAGTAATGAGAGTAACCACCGACAGGATACACCTTGATGGCTAAAAATATCCTCAAAGCCCAAAGTGACACCAAAATTTTTAATTGACACCCCAAAACAAGATGACGAGCATCCCTGTACCTTCCAATGACATGAAAGTCCATAAGTTTATATATACCAGACCTGCCAAATCTCACAGTGAATCAAATAAGTGTGAAATTGCCAAACAATTGAAAAATCTGTGTTAAATATGATTGGATTTGTTAAATGTAATGTTTGATAGAAAATTTGGTTCAATTCCTACCTTATTTCCATGTATTAAATTGCAGGTGTGCTAAGGTTTCTGGAAAACCTTTACCTGTAAAAAAAAATTATGCCCCAATCTCCACGCTTTTTATTATTTCCAGATTTGCATATTTTGGGTCAATGTTAGAATTTGTTTCTGCCAGCAGGTTTATACAGTGAGATAAGCTTATACAATTAAACTTTTTGGCGAATTTGGCCTGTCCAGACCTTCGGGAATATTAATTTGTGATTCAGTAGCTGAAGAAAATGATGTTATCACTATGCAATCTGGCAGCAGAACTAAATAACATAACTTTTTGTCTTACACACCTTTGATCTTTTCCATTCTTTAACTGTAATAGATCACAAGACCAGAGCTATTTAACAGATCTAATCGAGCTGTTTCAACATGGCTGAAGCACATGGTTCTAGGTAATACAAGCCTAATGCAGGATGGGTAGTGTGTCACGCAGTCACGCAAGATATGCTGATCTTTTCCTTTTCGTCAGCTATCAAAAGAGGCCACCATTTTTTGACGTGAAATATAAAGCTGGTGCGCAGAGAATTCTGTTGAATAACCGCTAGACAAAATGTTTTCACGTCCCTTTGTTAGAGGGAGGAGCGTTGCGTGACAACTTGGCTGTCAGTGGGAGAGTAAGACGGGTGGACAATAGGACAATCACATGACTTTTGGAGGGCATATAGTTTATTTGTGGCCAGAGTAGCATGATGCTATGAGGGACACAAATATACTATATGCCCAACAAAAGTCATGTGATTATCAATATTATCAATACACAAGGCCAAATCGTACAAATTCATTTAATAAGAAAAAAATGTTTAACAGAAACAGGGCCGTAAATGCGTTTGCAGCCCGTCAAATTCAATATCGCCCGCCACTCACGCGTGTTTTCATGAAGGCAGTTTCTTATTTGGCCGCGTATATTGATAATAATGGTCTTTCAAGTTCTATAGTAGGGGCCGATTACAGGGCGAATTTCAGTCCGGTTGACCGGGCTAAAATTCGCCATGTAATCGGGCTCTAAAGTCTTGCAGTCTCTATTTTTTTTAGCGAAGCCGCCTTAGAGTCTCGGAGTATTAAAAAAGTATCGGTATAAAGTATTGTCGAGAAATCAGTATGTCGGATCAGAGAAGAAAGACCATAAGGTAAGACCGTACAGTTGAATCTGCGCTAAAAATTCATTTGGGTTCTGCTTTATTCAGTTTATAGGTTCAATAATAAAACACTCAGTGAGGTTCGCAAAACGTTTCTTTATGCAGCTTACTTTCACTGATAATCAGACTGCAGACTTCTTGGAGGAGTTAGGAAATTTCATGGAAGGGCTAAATGTGGTAAGTTGAAGTAGTACAAACAAATTTAAAATCAAAGCTCTTAGACCTCTCACGCATTCATGGAGAGAAATTGATCTCTGTTTCCGACAGAGTTTTGACAAGTCAAATAGGTCTGGACTGCAAAAACTTTTGAGCTTCTTAGAAGAAATTTAATCGAAAATGACGTGCATTTAGACTAAAGTTTAAAATTTCTACTGATTTTCAGGCCAGACCACACATGCATTACTCAACCAGGTGGTAAGTAGTCAGATGATTTTCAAACTCGACTTTGATACCGCTGCCAGTGAATTATTGTTAGTATTATATGCGGTTGCAATTGTTGTATACTTATAAACTCTGTCTTAACCGCAGGGATTACATGGTCGTTATTGCTTTGATTTTCATCTTGGATCAAATCTTGGCCATGGATGGTAAATGACAACTTTGTTTATTTATATTTCTCGAAATGGTGAAATTGCATGAAATACTGAGTTCGTAAATCGGTGCCGGGAAATACTGACGTCCACAACGATTTCTGTTTTCTCCGTAGGGTCGCAGACACATAGTTCTGCGCTGGAAAATGAATAGACTCGACAGGACAGAGGAAAATTGTTTTAAAAAAATGTGTGATTAATAAATCTGTTATGTGACTTCTGTCTCAACTTATCTTTTCCCCTCATTCTTTTGCAATTTCGCATTTCTGAACGTCAAGTTGGTCGTACACTTTTATTATATTTGGTGGCTTCTAAAGAAGCCGTTGTTTGGTAGCAGCACTTAGCTCACTGCATATTTCCGGCGAAATAAGTCTTCGTGAACTTCACCTGGACCTTCTCCACTGGACGGGAAGCTGATTTGCGTCCTTGCTCATCTAGGAAGCGAAGCGACTTGCCAAGAAACAACTTAACACTGACGGGAGAGTCCACGTGACAGCCGCCGCCTGTCACTGTCAAGCATTTCTTCAGAGAAGAACCAAGGCCTGCGCTGGCGAGGTATGGTGTTCCTCGCAGGTCTGACGGCAAACCAGGAAAGATTGCTCGTAGTACATCGTGCCGCATTGTAATGGTCTCGTTGCAGGCCAGTGGCACTTTCAAACCCTTCTTGAACAGAAGAGGGAGTCTCTCCCGGCATTCATCGGCGCAAAGTGGATCTACGGATCTGCTCTTGAAGGCGGCCATGAGCTCTTCTGGCAAGTGTTCGGCCGGTTCCCACGTGTTTTCTGTTGAAGAGTAGTTCTGCCACTGGACAAAGTACTCCACTGTGCCTCCTCGATTTCGTTTTGCAACTAAGTGCTCAACTTGATAAATACCCATAACAACGGGTTTTGTCTTGGGTCGGTATTTAGAGCTAAATCCGCGATAGTGAACATCATTCAATAATGATGCGTAAAAACCGGGCTGATGTCTTGCACGCTTCGATATGTTGTTACAAAGTAGTTTTAGCAACTGAATGGATTGAAATAAAACTTAACTGGCCTTTATATGCTTAAAATGGAACCAAATTGAACAATCTCAGGACAAACAATACCGAGTCCCTCGGGGGCGAGCCTGCATGAAGCGGCCGCTTGCTTGAGAGCATATGTTGAGAGTGACCCGTGCATCGCACTCACTAATCAAACAATTTTAAAGAAAATTTTCTGATGACAGCGAGTCTATTGAGTCAAATACAAAAAATATTGTTGCACACGAATTTGTGACATACATAATGCTTTGTAAAGAGCGTGGCGTGAGGATCGTGCTCGCAATTTAAAAACCCGGCCCTGTTCTGCATAAAATTATTATAACTAACTCAAGCCTGGTTTCCATATAATCGCAACGATCGCAGAAAAAAGTGTTGTGTGACCCTTGCGATCATATGGAAACCAAAACGTTGCGATGGCGATAGCAGGGATAGAAATTTTTCTATCTCTGCGATCACAATCGCAAGGATCACAAGAATCGCAATGTTTTGGTTTTCATATGATCGGAAGATTGCACAACACTTTTCTCTGCGATCGTTGCTATTATATGGAAACCAGGCTAAAGAATGCGAACAGTTTACTACAAACCCAGGTACAAACGAGTGACCCACGCATCGCGCGCGCTATTTGAACAACTTTAAAAACAACCTGTTCTTTGTAAAATTATTTCAGCCAACTCAGGTAACGTTTTGATTATCGTTCTCTTGACATCGCGAGTCTATCGAGTCTATTGTGAAACTTTTTTTTTAAATCCCTGTTCTGAGAAACATTTCCGCTTAATAGAGCGGTTTGCCTTTAATAGGCCATTTCCGAGTTACGTTATGCCTCGTTGTCAATGCGAGGCTAGGTGCACAACCTTTCATATGAAAATGAGTTTTCATTCACATGCAAATAAAACTTATTTGCATGTGAATGAAAACTCATTTTCATATGAAAGGTTGTGCACCTGTATCACCCATAAATGTAATAACCATAAATGTAATAGTCACCATAAATGTAATAAAAATCAACCATAAATGTAATACCAACCATAAATGTAATAAGAATCAACCATAAATGTAGTAAATGACTAACCATAAATGTAATACATTTTTAACCATAAATGTAATAATCTGACTCACCATAAATGTAATACATTTTAACCACAAATGTAATAACCTGGATACCAATAAAAAATTACGATTTTTAAAGGTCGTTTATATGGTTGGTGTACACGCAAATTCAAAAGAATAGCTTTTAAGTATATGAAAAGATTGCCAAGTGTAAGCATCAACAGGGACACATGTCTTGGTTGGCAAAGTATGAGGAAAATTGTAAAGGACTACATGAAAAGTAGTGGACTTGTGTTAGCATTAAAAGAGAACATAAACAGCAAAAACTGGATGAACGCTTGGATCAATCTCCTGTTTGCTGGAGTAGGTACGTGTGTATAGGTGAAAGAGATCGTTTGGTAAAAAGGGAAGAAAAACTGACACATGGCAGCTATCACATAACTGACTATCTTCGTGCAAAGTTACTACCGAAGTATTGTGTGTGTTCGGTGTTGTTATTACTGGTTTTCAAGTCTTGTTGAGGTTGGGTGCAATGTTGTTGGTTACGAACATTTCATGGTTTCATAAACTTCCAGGAAACTGCGTTGCCGTTGTGTTGTTATACTTAACGGGTAAGTCAAGTCCTTATGGTCAGGCTTTTGCAACTGAACAGCCAGAAGTCCGCTTTTAAAAAAGGACAGACGGAGTTGAGTCAACCATTATTAATTTTTGTTAACTTTTGCCATTAAACTGTTCAAAATATAAATTGTCGGATTTTTTACGACTATAAATTTTGTAACTTTAGGAGAAACAGAAAAGAAATAAAACACAACTCGGACACATAGTTTTTTTTTAATAATGGATTTCAGGTCACCTGATATCCAAATATTGAGGGGTATGATTTTGGACAAAGGTCAATATTTCAAGGTTTCTTCCTTATCATTGAGTTCCCGTTTAAAGCACTGAGGTTGTGAGTATCATGGTCTTCTTTCGTCAGTTTTAAACCTTAAGTATCATCATGACGCGGAATGTTCCATTTCAAAGTGCTGAAACGAGGTCAACAAAAATCGAAATTTCGTAAATTGCACCTTTTGTAAACGGTTCGTTGCTATGTACATATAAGATTAGTAATATCTTCAAATCTTCTAGGTTGTTGAGAGTCGGACGCTTTGCTTCAGCTGAGAAGAAACTCCTAAAGCGGCATTTGTTCTACTGTTGAAAACTACACAAAAAGCATTCTCATTTACGTTTATCTGAGGCTTTCCAGAAATGACACTCAGACGTGCCATACAATACCAAAAATATGTTAAGTGACCATGAAGTTGTTAAGCGGATTTTCATACATGTAATTGACTGCAGTTGGTATTGGCAGTTGGAACCTCGCTACATAATGATTCAAATGCGGTTGACTTTTCGTTACAATGTGGAGCCTCTATTTCAAGACATCAAGTAACCACTTAAAACAGTTTCAAACTCTATTTGATAGTAATAGCCAGTTTATTACATTTATGGTTAAAATGTATTACATTTATGGTGAGTCAGATTATTACATTTATGGTTAAAAAAGTATTACATTTATGGTTGGTCATTTATTACATTTATGGTTGATTCTTATTACATTTATGGTTGGTATTACATTTATGGTTGATTTTTATTACATTTATGGTGATTATTACATTTATGGTTGTTATTACATTTATGGGTGATACAGCACCTAGCCTCGCTTTGATAGAGAGGCTAAAGGCAACTCGGAAATGGTCTATTAGAGCGCCATTGTTAACTTTATTGCACCTTGACATTCACTTCACACTTCCAACGTTTGATTGACAGTAGGTGAGTTTTGTGAACAGAGCTAAGTATTCCCAAAGCTTAATCTGTTGACCAATCACTGCCGACCAGTTACGATCATGCAAATTATTATGCCGCGCAAAACAAAATCGGCCACCGTAAGTACATGTCGCAAAAGACAATGCCATTCTGGGCAATGTGTTTTATGCTTTGTGTTTTAGAGGTGTGGTGGGCTCAGTAGATGGTGAAAGAAAAGTATTTTGGCCATCTTTCTAGTATCCATTTAAAACAGTCAAATTAAACTTGTGTTTACTATCAAGGGGATGCAAATTTTAGCCAAGAGAAAAAATTGAGAACTTAATTATTATTTAAAATAATGTTACATATTAGTACAAAAAATGATGTGTTGATTATAGACTTCTGTTGTACATGCAGGCTGAAGATTTTCAGGGACGTGAAACCAAAGTGGACCAACAAGATCAAACAGGATAAAATACTGTAAAAACTGTGTTGGAAACTTATTTAAATGTAAATTGATGTAAATCGTCCATTTCAAGCAGCACTTCAAGTCCAATATCTAAACTTTCATTTAATGTTTTTTGAAGGATGTCTATTTATAGTGGTCAGAATAAGAAACACATAACTCAAACGTATAGCTGTCCTGCTGAGCCAGTACTAAGAATTTCTTGCACACTAGCTAGTTTGGACACAAAACATGATCTGATGTATAAAAATGTAGAACTAAGCAGTTGGTTCTCAAGATGTGGAGTAACATGGCATGCAACTTTTTTTTCTTTTCAGTGACACTTCAACAATCACTACTTTGAGAAAGGTATTAAAATATAGATCGGCTTCAGCGACTTACCAGTACGTGTGCTAAATATCTGTATGCAAAAACCAAGCAAACTGCCAGAGGAGAACCAAAAAGACAAATTTCCGTTGTTTACCCTTGGCGATTTTTATAACAGAAAAGGCTAGTGGGACCAAGCAAATGACCAAAAGCAAACAATTCAAATGAAACGATAGGGTAAAAATCCCAACTGACCAGAGGCAAACCAGTTAGCTATTTACATCCGTGGACAAGGATTTGAACTCGGGCATTCCTCAAAACAAATCCAGGTAATAGTTAGCTTGTCAATAACTCTTTGGGCTTTTACTGTACATTTTTTTTAGCTATGCCAGTATCTAAGTTCAGCCAATAGTAAATGCTGTTTGGTTACTTGTTTGTCTCTCCAAGAAAAAATAACCAAATTCTAACAGAACTGAAGAATAACATACAGGATGAGTCACCTAACCTGTATTCTTCATAGTTTTGTAGCATGCTTTACTGATTAATTATACTAGTTTGATAACTCTAAAGAACCCTCAGGATTAACCGAAGGTTTGCTTCATACAGGAGCCATGGGTGGTGTTGAAAGAGATGTTTCCAGGACATGACACAGGGCACTGTAAACTAGCCTGGGAGTCTTGTGGAGGGGACTTAACCAAAGCATAGCAAAGTTGTGTGGCTGGGTTGATGAAGGTATGGATAGCAACAGACCTGTATAATTATAGAAGTGGCATTTTGTCCTACAAAATTTTTTTTATTGAAAGTTTATCTAGGTATTAATAATAAGTTAGAGAGAATAAAAATCAAGAATGCAAAATAAAATTACAGAATTTAAGTATAGCATCAAAAGTACCCATACAATATTAGTACAATTAAAAAAAATAAACTAAACTAAAACAAAAAATAAATAAGTACCATTATTCAAGTAGAAAAATTGAAGGAAAAAAAGGAAATTATAGAAAACATGTGATTATTACTTTACAAAGGTTTATTTTGTAACTTCAAAAATGCAAAATGTTAGATAAACAGGTCTATGAATCCAAGGAATTCTCAGTCTTCACATTTGTTAATTATTACCATATAGGTACAGCTGTACGGTAAATAATGGAAAGTGAGATGTATGGCACGCCATTCGTTTCAAAATTACCTTTGTCTATTGTTGAGAATTCAGCTATTATTAATGTCTATAAACATGGTCAGTTGCATATAACTCGCTCAGTCGCCTACATCTGTTAATTTGTGTATTGTCATTATTCAGTTGATCAGTATTACGTTCTCCGTCGATAATGTATTAGTTTATCAGTCGGTCTGTCACACGTCTACAACTTGGTTGTGTATAGTACTCGGTCAGTTGTGCGTATTCCTCGGTCGGTTATGTCTTAATTACTCGGTCGGTTGTGCGTATTTCTCTCTCAGTTTGAGTGTATTTCTTGGTCAGTTGTCTGTATTACTCAGTCGGTTGTGTGTATAACTCGGTCAGTTGTGTGTATTACTCTGTCGGTTGTGTGTGTTACTCTGTCAGTTGTGTGTATTACTCGGTCAGTTGTGCGTTTTCCTCGGTCGGTTTGTTGTATAACTCGGTCAGTTGTGTGTAGTACTCGGTCGGATGTGCGTGATAACACGGTCAGTTGCGTTAATTACTCGGTCAGTTGTGTGTATTACTCGGTCAGTTGTGCGTTTTACTCGGTCAGTTGTGTGTATTACTCGGTCGGTTGTGTGTTAATTACTCGCGGTCAGTTGTGTGTATTAATCGGTCAGTTGTATGTTTTACTGAGTCGTTTGTGTGTACCACTCGGTCAGTTGTGCGTATTACTCGGTCAGTTGTGCGTTTTACTCGGTCAGTTGTGCGTTTTACTCGGACGATTGTGTGTATTACTCGGACGATTGTGTGTATTACTCGGACGATTGTGTGTATTACTCGGTCAGTTCTGCGTTTTCCTCGACCAGTAGTGCGTTTTCCTCGGTCGGTTTGTCATGTGTCTAGTACTCGGTCAGTTGTGTCTATTACTCGATCAGTTGTGCGTATTACTAACTTGGGCAGTTGTGTGTATTACTCTGTCAGCTGTTACTTGGTCAGTTGTGTGTAAGTAATTACTCGGTCAATTTTCTGTATTACTCGGACGGTTGTGTGTATTACTCGTTTAGTTGTGCGTATTGCTTGGTCAGTTGTGCGTTTTCCTCGGTCGGTTTGTGTGTATAACTCGGTCAGTTGTGCGTATTACTCGGTCAGTTGTGCGTTTTACTCGGTCGGTTGTCTGTATTACTCGGTCGGTTGTGTGTATTACTTGGTCAGTTGTGTGTATTACTCGGTCAGTTGTGTGTATTACTCGGTCCGTTGTGTGTATTACTCGGTCAGTTGTGCGTTTTCCTCGGTCGGTTTGTTGTATAACTCGGTCAGTTGTGTGTATTACTTGGTCAGTTGTGCGTTTTACTCGGTCAGTTGTGTGTATTACTCAGTCAGTTGTCCGTTTTACTCGGTCAGTTGTGCGTTTTCCTCGGTCGGTTTGTGTGTATAAATCGGTCAGTTGTGTGTATTACTCGGTCAGTTGTGCGTTTTACTCGGTCAGTTGTGTGTATTACTCGGTCAGTTGTGCGTTTTCCTCGGTCGGTTGTGTGTATTACTTGGTCAGTTGTGTGTATTACTCGGTCAGTTGTGCGTTTTCCTCGGTCGGTTTGTTGTATAACTCGGTCAGTTGTGTGTATTACTCGGTCAGTTGTGCGTTTTACTCGGTCAGTTGTGTGTATTACTCGGTCAGTTGTGTGTATTACTCAGTCAGTTGTCCGTTTTCCTCGGTCGGTTTGTGTGTATAACTCGGTCAGTTGTGTGTATTACTCGGTCAGTTGTGCGTTTTACTCGGTCAGTTGTCTGTATTACTCGGTCGGTTGTGTGTATTACTTGGTCAGTTGTGTGTATTACTCGGTCAGTTGTGCGTTTTCCTCGGTCGGTTTGTTGTATAACTCGGTCAGTTGTGTGTAGTACTCGGTCAGTTGTGCGTTTTACTCGGTGTGTTGTGTGTATTACTCAGTCAGTTGTACGTATTACTCGGTCAGTTGTGTGTATTTCTCGGTCGGTTGAACGTATTACTCAGTCAGTTGTGTGTATTACTCAGTCAGTTGTGCGTATTGGGGTATTACTCGCGGTCAGTTGCGCGTATTAGTCTGTCAGATGTGTATATTACTCAGTCAGTTGCGCGTATTGCTCGGTCAGTTGTGTGTATAATTTACTCCGGTCAGTTGTGCGTATTACTCGGTCAGTTGTGTGTATTTCTCGGTCGGTTGTGCGTATTACTCTGTCAGTTGTGTGTATTACTCAGTCAGTTGTGCGTTTACTCGGTCGGTTGAGCGTGTTACTCGGTCGTTTGTTGGTTAATTTTTCGGTCAGTTCAGTGTGCGTATGTCTCGGTCGGTTGTGCTTATTACTGTGTTGGTCAGTTGTGTGTATTTAATAATCGGTGAGTTGTGCGACGTGTCTTTCTCGGTCAGTTATACATATTACTCGGTCAGTCGTGTGTTACTCGGTTTATTGCGTTTAAATTCTCGGACAGTTTTGTTTTTCTCGATCAGTTGTGTTCAACTCGGTCAGTTGCATGTACTACGCGCGGTCAGTTGTGTACAACCCTGTTACTGTTGCGTGTTACTCGTTAAGTTTTGCACAACTATGATGATGATGATGTTTATTACCCATGATATAAATTACATCAAATTTTCTTTATAGTGTAACGATATAAATTACATCAATTTTTTTGTTACATAAGGTATATACCTATAGAAATTAGTTCTTTGAAATTATTACGCTTACAATTATCATTGAGTATATGTGAGAAACTGTTTCATTTTCCTTTTAAAACTATATATAGATGCAGAATGCTTAGTCAATAAATGAAAGTGTTGAAAATGTTTGTCGGTGTTTCCTTTTCTTATTTTTTCTAATTTATGTTATTTGTCAAAATAATAGACCTTGTAAGATAGCGATTCTCTCGATGTAAGCAATACATAGCAATTGAACCTGCTGTTTGTAACATTTCTCTCGTCGAAGGAAAGTGTTAAGTTGTGTCGCACTCTGACAGCCAGACACCTTATTAAGCCTGAATAAAAGTCCCAAAATTTCCGCAACATTTAATGTGAGAAGAAGTTCTGTTACTCGACGGACACCACTGCACTGTGTCGAGTGCGTTCCAGCCATATCGGTGACAGTTATTCTATTTTAGAGTTGCGTGATTCAGGTTAATAGAAAATCGGAAAAAGAAATAGTGTTATTGTAATTGTGTAATTCAGGGTAATAGAAATCGGAAGTGCGTGTTATTATAATCAAGCTTGACAGTTTTAATTAGTTGGATTACCAGTTAATTAGTAAAAGATTGTCAACGCCTTTCCTCTTATAAACAAAACAGGCTTGCATTTTTGATAATAATGACATGTAATATTTCGTGATGATCAAAATCAAAGCGTATGTTTAGAATAGCCTGTTCCAGGCTCGAAGATAGTGGGGCGAGTGGAAAATGTTTTAGCAGGCGAAGAAAAAACGAGGGAGGGGCGAGGGAGGGGCGGGGGAAGCGGCGAACGGAGAGCCTGTATATGTAAGACTTCCTTTTTAAAGGACCACTTGTGATATATACATGGAAAACAGCTTCAGGTGCACCCGCTGATTGGTCGCAGTAACCGTTAACGCACCCGCAAGACGCGTGATAAGCATCATTCATGTCAATCAGCATTATGGCGAACACGGTTCACGCGCCAATTTCGAGGCGATTTCTAATCAAAATCTTTTAGAAAACACAACACATAGCTTGAGAAACAAACGAATCGATACTACAGCAACCAGTTACGCTCGCCCCCACCATCTGAGAGCCTGGAACAGGCTAGTGTACAAGTGGTTGTAAGCCGGGGCTGTTTTCTTTTTTGGAGCGCGAGAGCGTGAAAGCACGAAAGTCGGCGGAAGGGCTTGTTGAGGACAGTCAATAGCCAATTCGATTGATGAGCGCGCCTCATCGTGAAGTCAAGCTAGAAGGAATGTACTCTTGTCTCTTCGCGTTTATCACAGGAGTGTAACGTGAAGCTGCTGTTACACGTAACAATTTTCCCTGCAACTTGTCTCTCATAAAAAAATTTGTTGCAAGTTGCACGTAAAATGTTACACGTTACAATTGTCATGCAACTTGTCTCGCGAAAAAAATCGCGTAAGTTGAAATGACGCATCTGTTGATTAACGATTGTCAGTGGCGAAACAAGTTGCAAAAAGTAGAAAACGATTCAACTTTCAGTGCACCTTAAAACAAAAAATTCAGTTGTCTATTATAAAGGCCGCTTTACACGGCAGAACTTTTGCCTACAACTATCGCACGCAACCTGCTCACGCCATACGAACGACACGAATCGTGTGGTTTAAATCAGCCTACAACTCCCTTGCAACTGTTGCACGCGACATAAAAAAGTTGTAGAATTTTGAAACTTGTTTTAAAACCCTACGACAATCGTAGCCTCATTATGTTTTAGTATGATGCGAGTTGTATACGATTTTCGCCTAACGCAAGCAGTGTCGCTGCGAAAAAACGCATGCGACAAAGTTGTAGCGTGTAAATCGGCCTTGAGAATGAGCGTGGTATCGCGCAAAGTTGTAAAAAAAGAAGTTTGTTGGGTGCTCATGCATCGCATTGTAATTTCCGCCTGTTATCTTATCAGTCGACGTTGTAAGAAGGAATTCGGCCATCAAGATATAGTGAAGGTGGTACTTTGTAACAACGCCCTGGATACGTTCATGTAATAAAAGACGGTACTCCAAAGCTGAGATTCAAATCCCTTAACCGGCTTTGGAAACTGTGTTTAACACGATGAATTCGAACCAAGCTTTGAGTGAGTTGTTAGGCAATCTTTCGAAGAATGTTGCAGCTTTTAATTCGTTACTTCAACAAACAGGACCCGCTCCACAAAATCCCTAAACTTCTGAAAATGCATTGCAAAATGCAAGAAGCGTATTGAGGTCCCTTCAGTCGGATGCAAGGCTAGGCAACGACGTTTCTCAGTCGTTTAACCGTTCAAATTCTACTACTCCAACTACTCCACGTGCAACCCTTCCGTCTGTAACTCGACGGCAAGTGCCGTCTCATCGCTGGACCCCAAACAGTCTAAGCGGCCGAAGTAAATCGACCCGAGCGCCTCGACGATACGATATGAAGCTTCTTGTCGTGGACTTCATCCCAGAACTATTTTCTGACAACTCGACAGGCGGGACATTTTCACATTACAAAGGGGAAGCGGTGACAGAAACACCATTTTTCCTAATGGAGGACCAAACTGCAGACTCGGTCCAGAACAAGGTAATGGAGGTGATCAAACGACAATTCCCTGATTTCGAGGGACAATTTTTCTTTGCCTGCAGAAGGAATCGAAACACTCTTCATTTCAGCGAATCAAGATTTGGATGCGAAGGGCGTTCGCACCCTTAAGGGTTCTGGCAACATCTATGCCGTGTTGGATACTCCAGTAGCTCCTGACGAAGATGAGGTACAGTAAAAACCCGCGTATAAGAACCTACTTTTTTAGAGTTTGGCAAAGCAGGTTCTTATATTTTGGGGTATTAAAGTAGCATAATATATGGTATGTTCATCATTAACGATACGTCATTGTTATTAACCAGCCAATCACAGTCCAGCTTGGCCATGTGCTCTTGTCGGGTTTGTCAACATGGCCGTACGTGTAGTTCTACTGTGAGAATAAAGTCTTTTGTGTTCACCAAACGTGGTCTCTTACATGGTGTCAGAAGTAAAGACGACCTGATCTTCAATTTACGAAACGTGCAACTCGACACGTTCAGCGAAGAAGACAAGACAAGTGCTCAGCGAAGGCAATTGCAAGTGTAGTCAAAATGCCAGATACAGATCCGCCGCCGCCATCTTCGAGCGCCGGTACAAACTCAACTACTTCAACTTCAACTACATTCTCGTGCAACGTAGCTTTGCCGCCGAAAATACAGCTACAGTCTGGAAATCTCTCCAAAGAATGGAAGCAGTGGCGCCAGGTTTGGGACGCTTACGAAGAAGTTACTGACCTGAAAAACAAAGCAGACCGCCTTCGTGTAGCCACATTTATCACGTGCATCGGCAAAGAAGCTCTCGAGGTCCACAACGGACTCCCGTTTCAAAGTGAAGACGAAAAGTCAGACATAAACAAGGTATTAGAACTCTGGCAAAATCACTGTATCGGGAAAACAAACATCATTTACGAGCGTTATAAGTTCAATAATCGCTCGCAAGAACAAGCAGAATCGATTGACACTTACGTCACTTCACTCAGAGCGCTCGCCGAAACCTGCGAGTTTGGAGCCTTGAAAGAAGATCTTCTCCGCGATCGAATCGTCTGTGGTGTCCGTGATAAAGGCATACGAAGAAAATTACTTCAAGAATCTGGGCTAACACTGTCAAAATGTGTTGATATCTGTCGAGCGAATGAAGCTACCGCAGCACAACTGAAAGACATGACACCGGGTCAAACTATCGAAGAAGAAGCGAATGCAGTTAACCAGAAGGAAGATTGGAAGAAGCCAAAAGCACCGAAGGATGGCTGGAAAAGTTCTAAAAATCAGCTAAGCGCCGACTGTAAGTTCTGTGGTCGGAAACATGAGCGAAAAAGGGACAAATGCCCTGCGTATGGTCAAACGTGTTCTGCGTGTGGAAAAGCGAATCACTTTGCGGCTAAATGTGTGAATAATGCTCCGAGTGGATCCAAGAAAAGGCGTTCTCAGCGACCGGGAAAGAAAGTGCACCAGCTCGATGATAGTGCAGAGCTTGCTTATTCTTCAGAGGAAGAGATCTTGTCTGTGTCTCTAGATCACACCGCGAACACTGTGGACATGTCAAAATTCAAGAGTAAAATTTTTGCCCACATGGAGATAGCAGATGAGTTAGTGAAGATGCAAGTCGATTCAGGAGCTTCATGCAATGTGTTGCCTAAGAAATGTCTCCCAAAGGACTCTGAGATACAGAAAACTGACTTGAAACTCACCACTTACTCCAAGACAAATTTGAAGCTGCTAGGTGTGGCAAAAGTGTCTCTGCGCAACCCAAAGAACAAGAAGAAGTATCGTGTTGAATTCGCAGTCATTGATGAAGACTACACCCCTCTCCTCGGATCCTCAGCGGCACAGCAAATGGGACTAATCACTGTCCAACAGCAAAACATCTTACAAGTTTCTGAACCCGTCGCTCAGGAGAGTTATCAGGAACTTACATTGGAGAGAATTGCTGCAACTTACCAAGATGTATTTCAGGGTCTAGGCTGCATGGAAGGTACCCTACATTTAGAAGTTGACAAGAGTGTTGCACCTTCAATCATGCCTCCTCGTCGTGTGCCACTCTCCCTAAAAGAAAGGCTGAAGCAAGAGCTAACCCGCCTAGAGAGAGCCAATGTGATAAAGAGAGAGGAAGAGCCTACAGACTGGGTGTCTAGCCTTGTAGTCACAGAGAAACCAAATGGCAAATTAAGGGTGTGCATCGACCCGCAGCGCCTCAACACGGCCCTCAAGAGAAGCCATTATCCGCTTCCAGTGATAGAAGACATCCTCCCCGAGTTGGCCGATGTCAAGGTGTTCTCAAAAGCAGACCTGAAGGATGGATTCTTACAGATTCAGCTTGATGAAGAATCCAGCAAGTTGACTACGTTCCAGACTCCCTGGGGTCGGTACCGATATCTGAGGATGCCGTTCGGTATCTCTCCTGCTCCAGAGTGTTTTCAGCGGAAATTGGATCAGAACCTAGAAGGCCTCGAAGGAATCTACAAGGTAGCAGACGACATCTTGATAACCGGTCGTGGTGCTAGTAAAGAAGAGGCTGTGAGAAACCATGATGCCAACTTACTGAAGCTGTTAGAGAGATGCAGAGAGAGAAACCTGAAGCTCAACCGAGAGAAGTTACAGCTCAAGTGCACAGAAACCACCTTTATTGGACACGTGTTGATGCCTGAAGGAGTTAAACCTGACCCAAGCAAAGTCGAGGCCATACTGAAGATGGAAAGGCCTAGTGATGTAGCAGCAGTCCGAAGATTTGTGGGCCTAACCAACTACCTGTCAAAGTTCCTAAGCCAACTTTCAGAGCTGTGTGAACCCCTGAGAAGACTTACCCACATAGACGTAGAGTGGAGTTGGTCAGCAGAGCAGCAGAAAGCCTTTGATAATGTGAAACAAGTAGTCACGTCAGCTCCAGTTCTGCGATACTTCAACTCCAGTGAGCCAGTCGAAGGCCAAGGTGACGCATCAGCTAATGGTATAGGATTCGTCCTAATGCAGAATGGCCAGCCAGTATCCTACTCCAGTCGAGCTCTTACCACAAGCGAACGGAACTATTCTCAGATTGAGAAGGAGCTATTAGCGCAAGTCTTTGGTGTCGAGCGTAACCACCAGTATGTTTATGGCAGGAAGATTGTACTGTGGTCTGATCACAAGCCCTTGGAGACCATCTGCAAGAAACCGTTAGCGACAGCCCCTAAGCGTCTGCAGAGGCTGCTACTGCGACTGCAACAGTACTATGTCGAGATCCGTTATAAGCCTGGTCCTGAAATGTATTTGGCGGACACTCTGTCACGTGCCTATCTGCCAACCACTGCTCGATCCCCAGCTGAAGAGGAGACCGAACGGATCCATGCTGTTGACTTCCTACCCATCTCAGAAACCCAGCTAGCAGAGATTCAGCTTGAAACTGCTACTGACTCAGTACTTCAGAGCCTTACTCAAGTAATCGTGAGGGGATGGCCAGATCAGAAAGAAACCCTACCCCCAGAACTCCACCCATACTACATGGTGCGAGATGAGCTTACTGCCCAAGATGGAATACTGTTCAAAGGCCTGAGATGCATAATCCCTGTCAGCCTAAGGCCCAAGATACGCGAACGACTGCATGGAGCCCATACAGGAGTGGAAGGCTGTCTTAGACGTGCGCGTGAAACCGTTTACTGGCCCAATATGAATGCTGACCTGCGTGATTACATAGCAAAATGTGATGTGTGTGCCACCTATCAGAACGACCAACAGAAGGAACCTCTCATTTCTCACAAGATTCCTAATCGCCAGTGGGAAACCGTCGGATGCGATATCCTCCACTTTGATGGCAGAGATTATCTCTGTACAGTAGATTACTATTCCAGCTACTTTGAAATTGATCTACTGAAGGACAAAACTGGCAAGGAAGTGATTCACATCCTGAAGAAACACTTCTCCACACATGGGATACCCAACAAGTTAATGAGTGACAATGGTCCTCCCTACGGTTCCTATGAATTCCAGCAGTTCATGACCAGCTATGACATAGAACATGTTACTAGCTCTCCTCATTACCCGCAAAGTAATGGCAAGGTAGAGAACGCAGTTAAAACAGCCAAAGGTCTGTTAAAGAAATCCAAGGCAGCTGGATCAGATTTCTACCTAGCCTTGTTGACCTGGAGAAACACACCCACTGAAGGCCTAGAAAGCTCTCCAGCGCAAAGGATGTTCAGCCGTCGCACAAGAACACTGATTCCTATGACCAGTGAGCTGCTCAAACCCAAAATTGTTGAGAACATTCATGGAAAGCTCCTAAAGAGAAAGCAGATTCAAGCCAAGCACTACAACATCAGTGCCAAGGAACTTCCCCCTTTGAGCACAGGAGAAATTGTTCGTGTGAAGCCTGCTGATAGATCTGGCCGATGGTTTAAAGCCTGCGTGGAACAGCAAGTGGATGTGCGATCGTATGAAGTGCGGACTGAGGATGGAAAGATTTTCAGGAGAAATCGTAGACACCTGAGAAACAGCAAGGAACCAGCATGCACCGGGGGTAGCCTGAGCCCATCCGCATCCCAGCCAGGACCCAGTTGTTTGAAGGTCCCACCAGCTCCAAACCAACTGTCAGCCCTCCAAAGACCAGTGTCCCTCCAGAGTTACCACCACCCAAGGAAGCTCGAGAAGCAACCTCTCCCAAGAAACCTGAGAGTAGTCCCAAGCCACTGGACATGCCTGAACAGCCTCCAGCCCCGAAACCGCCACCTGATCGTCCAGTTACCCGCAGCGGTCGTACCCCAAGACCACCTAGTCACCTTAAGGACTTTGTTGTGACTAAGTGACATTGTTACTATTTGTTAAAAAGCTAAGAACTTGGACACTTTTGTTTTGAAATCTAGTTTTTATTTCTGTTTACTAGTTATGTTGTTTACAACCCGTGATTAGTTTTCCTTTTGAAACAAGGAAGGGTGTAATGATACGTCATTGTTATTAACCAGCCAATCACAGTCCAGCTTGGCCATGTGCTCTTGTCGGGTTTGTCAACATGGCCGTACGTGTAGTTCTACTGTGAGAATAAAGTCTTTTGTGTTCACCAAACGTGGTCTCTTACAATTATAAACTGTTATTTTATAGAATAAATGCTTATAATCAAGAACAAATCAGTTTCAAAAAAATAAACCAGTATTAAAGTAGCAAATTTCTGCCAGGAGGTTCTTAATTTCTAGGTTCTTATACGCGGGTTTTTACTGTAAGTGATTCATTTTCTCCGATATATATCCTTTGATTTCAAGTGTACACTGTAGTACTTTGACCAATTATGAAAGTTAATCTAAATGAGCCCTGCACAGATTTATCGTTGCGTGACTTAATGGTACTTGATAATGCCCTTACTGGCACAAACTGATCGCGTGCGTTCTTTGTATGCTATTGTGCACTCTGTTTTAAACTCGTTCTTCTTTTGGCTACGAAATTTGAAAAATATTTTGAATGCGATGAATAAGTAGCGAAAAGAGAATTGATTTCCTTTTGGACGAGGGAGGTCCTTGGTTTTAGTATGCTAATCAATGATAATTAGGTTGTTTAAAACTAATGTGTAATGGATATTTAGCCATTCTGGTTCTGGCACCTTCATATCCTCAATGTAACGAGCTTTAAATTCTATGTATGTATGCCAGTAGCCATTTTGCGGGTAGTCACTGTCATACTTTATCCTTGGAGTACACTGTATATGGGTCCATCCTCACTTGTTTGAAACGGACGTGTTTTATTGACAGTTACCTCATGTAGAAGATTAGTACACAAAAAGAAAAAAACGCACAAAAAGAAATAAACGCAAAAAGAAAAATACGGTACATCACTTTCATAAGATAGAAAAAAAAAAGAAAAAAAAAGACGGCAGGAGCGAGACTTGAACCTGGGGACTTTCGGCTAACAGTCCGCGCTTTACACCATTAGACCACCGTGATCACTGGCTTGGAACTGGGTAGATTTAATTACTTTAAAGTGGCTGAACACCGTTTGCACAAGCTCTTCAATTTCAGCTGCTTTCGTGATTCAGCACGTGCAGAATTTTGAGAAAAACAAACGTGGCGCCTATTCAGCGATCTTTTTATTTTGATCAGTGCGTGGATCGTGAAAGTGTTGTTTTTCGTCTTAAAATCAAAGGATTTGTTGTTCGTAAAAATGTTTGTTGAATCAATAGATAATTTATAGAACCATTGAAAAAATACACTACCTTTTTGGTCGTTTTTGTCTATGGATCGAGAATCCAGTCAAATGCAACTCATGCGCAGTTGACCAAAAAATTGTGACTGGATATTTTAGCGACTTTCCTCGGAAATGTGCTGATTTCTACGAATTCACCTGCCATCAGAAATTTGAAATCTAACAGATTTTTACAAAACGCAAACATATTAAACAACAAATTACGGAGGATCCCTCTGTTAAAATTACATGAGACCAGTGTTAACATGCGAATATTTTTACGAGTTTACTGGAGACAAATGATGGACAAATTCTAACGACTATATTTTCTGAAAATAAACGGAACCAGATATTGCAGGCTGATTTACAATCCACCGTGTTGCCATGGCAACACTCTAAAAGCTCAACAAAAATATCAAAATATAATATGGCTTGTTGCTTAATCGTATGCCTCACCAATTTTGGGCGCGCAGACGTTAGTAGTTTTAAAATGACAATGAATGACGCATAGGTATAGTGAAACTGTGTTCAGCCACCTTAAAGGCCCACTGTCACCCATTCGGCTTTGCGGTCGTTTGTTTTTGTTTTCAAATGACGAGCTCATTGGTGATTGGCTCTTTTGGGAATTTTCGACTGCGTTAAATTCGCAATGTATCTTGAGTGAAAGTGGGCCTTTAAGGTACATACGCATCAAAACGCGTGTCTCGGTTGTAAAATCCTTTTTAGATCGATTTTATCGTTGCATTAAAGACTCCAAATGCGAAACATCGTTAAGCTTATTGTTATTTATATTCGTTTATAGCAATTTATTATTGTTATCGCTGGATTCACGTTATTCTTGTTACAAAACGCATTCTTAACAAACATTACTAACAAACATTATTAAGTTTACAGCTGATGGAAGGAGCGAGTGAGCGAGTGAGTGCTCATTTGCATATGTCTTCGTTACCGATAACCCGTTAATTACGCATGCGCGTATTCACGGGTTAAAAACTCAACTCGGAAATCATCACCTTATTGAAACTGGCAAGCACACCATACAAAAGACTCACGATCAGTTAAGAACATGTTTAAAAGAAATTAAATTTTCTACTGAAATTCCTGCAAACTTTATGACATTACTTTAAAAATATAATGTTCAATGAAATAACTGAAAAATATACTCTTCAAATTTAAATTGAAAATATTGTCGCCAAGAAGGCTTGTTTTAACCTATCATTTTCTTTGCTTGTGTTTTGAGTTTGTTTGACTCTTCTACAGGAAAGCAGGTTTATATACAGTCCTTTGATTAAACGTTGTTACTGATCAATCTTACCCCTACGCGACCAGACCGAAAGGGAGTATGGGTGAATTAAAATGCATGATAAATTATTCTCTATCGCGCGTTTACGATGGAGAACATAACTCACTTTTGTCTTTGCGTGTTACGCAAAGACAACAAGCCGGAGTCGTTTCGATACATATTCCGTTAAGGACGTTCCGTATTTTGATAATGTGCAGCTATTGAATGTGAATTGATTTCTTTCCATAATCCTTTTCGGTCTGGTCGCGTAGGGATGAGACCGCTCAACGACAACTTTTAATCAAAAGACTGTATTGTCTTACCATCCCAACCAGATGCATAACCATTGTGAACCATTTATATATTAACTCTTTTCTGTGTGTTTACATAAGAAAACAAAATCATATTTCTTACCAGGAACCGGAAAATGAAAACACAATGGATTCCATGCGCAGTCTGCCAATCCAAGCGGGTTCGGTTGAAGAGAGGGGTAGGCAGGTAAGGAACTGCCTTTCGCTGGACATTTCCAAGAGTTATACGGTAAAAGAGGGCGGCTGATTGTTTTATCGTCGTATTATTCTCTTTTCATTGCAAGCGTTATGGTAGAGCCAAATATGATGTTTCTTTCTTATTCTATATTTTTAGTTTCGGCAAGTATCAATGCAATCCTTGCTTAGTTCAAATACACGTCTAAGTAATGGAGATAATTCAGTGAAGGAATCTCTATCACTTTGCGAGGTAAGTGTTTTGAAGTATGTATATAAACGCGGTCGATCTGCAATTTATCTCTGTAAGTATCTCTAATTTCAAACAGTCTAATGACGAAATCGAGAGTCGCTGAAATCGAGCGTAAAGGGAAGCTTGTTAGTTCCTTGTTAGCTTGCCAAAGTAATTCCAATTTACAAAAGTGGCGATGAATCTGACCCCTCCAATTATAGACCCATATCGCTTCTCTCCATTTTTAACCGTATCTTTGAAAAGATGATGTATAATCGCCTCAAGTCATTTATTGAAAAAAGCAATATTCTCCACGATTCACAATATGGTTTTCGTGAAAAAAGGTCTACTGAGCATGCTATTTTAGACATAATTAATGAAATTGAAACTAACATGGATAAGAAGTTGTACTCATGTGGTGTGTTCATTGACTTACAAAAAGCCTTTGACACAGTAAATCACTCAATATTATTAAGAAAATTAAATCATTATGGAGTACGTGGAATAATTAATGATTGGTTTGCATCATACCTAGTGGGTCGTCAACAAACAACACAAATTGGTCCCAAAAACATATCCAAAAAAGAAGTAGTGTTATCAGGTGTCCCACAGGGATCGGTCCTAGGACCCTTACTATTCCTTATTTATATTAATGATATATCTAACAGCTCTGATAAACTGAAGTTCTACTTATTTGCTGATGATACTAATTTGTTATATGCTGACAAAAATCTCAAATCGCTCGAATCTACAGTTAATGCAGAAATTTCTCGGGTTTATAATTGGTTAATCGCAAATAAATTATCACTAAATATAAAGAAATCTAACTTTGTCATTTTTAGACCAAGACAAAAAAAGTTAAATCACCAAGTCAACCTGAAAGTGTTTGACCATCATAACAACTCGTTCATTTCTTTAGAATGCAAAAATTATGTCAAATATCTAGGTGTGCTTATTGATGAAAATCTTTCTTGGAAATACCATATCGCTCACATCGCTTCAAAAATAAGTAAAACAATTGGCATCATTGCCAGCCTGAGACACTTTGTACCCCTGAATACTTTACACCACATATACATATCTCTTATTCAGCCCTACTTATTGTATGGCATAGTCGCTTGGGGCCAAGCTGCTAAAACTTACAAAAACAAAATTCTCATTCTTCAAAAACGCGCCCTCCGCCTCATGTTCTTTGGTGACTACAATTCTCATGCAGTACCTTATTTTGCCTCCTCTGGCTTTCTTCCCTTAGATCTACTGTACTTTAAATCCGTTGCTATTCTAATGCATGATATATCTAACAGTTTAACACCTACTAACATATCTAACTTATTTGCTTCCCAATCTAATATTCATTCATATAATACAAGATCATATAATACAAGATCATCTTCAAGAGGTGACTATTATGTTAAACACTCAAGGTTAGATAAACAAATTAAGTCTTTTTCAAGATATGGTGTAAAAGTCTGGAATAGCTTACCGTGTGAAATGCGTCAAATGTCCAAAAATAACTTTAAAATCAATGTCCACGACACTTTACTCCGAATACTTTCAGAAGAAAATGATTATATTGATTTACCCGACTTAATAACAAAAATTTCCTGAAAACTTGGCCTTCTTATATTTGCAATGTTCATGATTGTAAACTTAATTAAATTGAATTTATTTATATTTATTTGTTTATTTATTTAACTACTGTTTTTCTCTAGTCTTTCTTGTGTTCTGTCTGTATATGTATTACATACGTGTAACCACTGCCCGCCTCGACTAGCTAATCTGCTAACTGCGGGCAGTGGATATTGCTTTATGTAAAATTTGTGATTATTAATAAACAGTTGAAACAGTTTTCTTTTGTTTGTTTGTTTTTGTTATTAGAAAAGGCCCAAAACACGCTTTTGCTTATCGTCGAATTAAACTCCGAGATCGTTCTAATTCGAAAATGTCGACGAACACGACACTTTCATTATGTCTTGGCACGGACTGGTGAAGATGAAGGCTGTTGAAAGTGTTTTTGCATGGATCATGAAACAGGCTAAAATTATTCGAGATGAATAGTTGAGAAAATGGACGATGCGAGCAAGAGAGCTTTCTGATACGCAAAGTATTACCCATGATTTATAAAGGGCCGTGCGCTTGTTTTGCCTTTATTTCTTACATTTCATCAGTTACGAGACTTAAAAGTGCCTTAATGCAAAACACGATTGATGTAATAATTCTAGTAGAACGAATTAATTCGCTCATTCAGCAATATTGTGAAGCGTTGAAATTTTACGAGTGATCACCTGTTATATATCGATCGTATGTTCCGTGCATCACCTTCAACATCTCTTTTCATTGTTACAGTTTTTCAATGGACATAAAGACGAGATTTATGTTAAAGATTCTGATCTAAAAGGAACAGGTTGGTAATGCTAAGTTAACTGCATGGATGTTAATTTCCTACTGAGAAACAGACGACATTCGCTCCGTGTTTCCATCTAGTTACATGCAGGGGCGTAGCCAGGACTTTTTCAGAGGTACGCACAATCTATTTTCAAACACCCCTACTCTCCCCTCCCCCGCACCCCCACACTCAAGTCAAAAATATATATATTTTAATTTTTAAGGTACGCACGTGCATACGTGCGTTCAGGTAGCTACGCCCCTGCCATGGTAATGCGCATGGAAGTTTGAGGATTTATAGAGACTACGGAATACTTGGTCTCTGGCAATTCGTAAGACAAAATGTAATTAAAAGTAAATCTCTGAATTTTTTTATAGCATTCATGAACCCAGACAAGCGTAAGGGAAGTTTGATTTCTGTATTGGCTGTTCTACAGTGGATAAAGCCTTTCATTAGCCTTGTTCAACGTGGAGGCAGTGAGTTACTGACTAACCTTCAAAAGGTAAGATAGCAGGTAGTACTTTGCCGAGTCAAACATTTAAAAATCAATATTGAACCAAATCGATTATAACGTTACGATAAGATGGGCGGCTTATCATGAGGATACCGTAAATAGACCGCATGTCCCGTTTACAGAAATAATTATCAGGTGCGCATTTCATTGAGCAAACCAAACCAGTGACCTCCATTTTGTTGAAATGCCTCCCTTTCCCTCGACGCCACTTTAAATGAGATGGTATTAACAATATGGAACATTTTTCATGACTAGAAATTAATCTTTTCTTTAACAGTGTTATGGTGTTAGAGGAATATCCGATTACCGTGTAAAGCAAATTTTGGATACTCTTCTTTCCGCATTGGGCTTATCAGAGCGCCGCCAAAGTGAAACTATTGATCCCAACGAGATTGTGCATCTAATGTTGCAGATTATTGCCGAAAATGAAGAGGTGAATTTAATATATCTTAACACCAACCACTCTCAAGCAACGCCTTTATTTGTGTACTCAGTATTTCGTTTATTATTATTATTGATAATAATAATATTACTCAATAATAATATTACTACTACTTTTTACTTCTTTTTTTTTTCAGTACTATAAGGCGGGCCGGGTCACCTAGGGTACTCAAAATTACCTAGGTACCAGGGTAATAGGCTACTGACACCGCGGAGAAGGCTTGCAATTCACGATTTGGGGGCTTTTCTTTGGTTTAAAATCTTCCCGCCTTTCTTTTAGTTTGTTACAGTTTTTTCGAGGGGAGGGAGTGTTGTCTTGTGAGCAGGAGAGGGGAGGGGGGTGGGTGGAGGGGGGGGTTGGGGAGGTCCTCGCTTGGTCCAATGGGATTTGGTGGAAAATAATGAATTCAAAGGTTGGATCGATAGAGGAGGTGTTTCTTCTTCTTCTTCTTTATTATTTTTGTTAGTATTAATCCATTTTGGTGTGTGTTTAGCACAAAGGGACACTTACAGCAATGTTCGGAGGAAAAGTAGCCGTCCGGACAACTCTAAATAGTTCGCAGTCGGGAGAGATTACTTTCGAAGATGAGAATGAAGAAAGTACTAGCCGTATCCTTGAAAACATGTTTTCTGAATATTTGATTATGTTTTTTTTTTTCATGCTAAGTTTTATTTATAACGTCTTATAAATTAATGTGGTCCTTTCCTCATATTTATTAGACTTTATACATTTCCCTTAACTTGATCTATTAAGCCGCTATGATGTTCAATTTGAAGATACCGAAAGAAAGTAGTTCTACTTCCAACCTGGACGTGCGCGACCTTTTAAATGAAAGCTTGAAACATGGCCAGCCTCCTCCCTTTGCAAGTTGGAAAGATGCGTGGAAGGAGAAATACCCAGGCCGAAATGATGGAGGTTAATATGAAATCCTAGTTATCTTAGTTCAATTCCACATTTTGCACACTTATTTAGCTCGATTAAGGTCTAAATTTATATGATTCTAACAAAATTAACATAATTTAAAGGGATTCAATGAAACTGAGACAACACCTGCACATATACTAATGAGGGCCATGTCCTTGTGAATGGCACCCCCTTCACTTTGTAGCTCTTGTAAACGACAATTATTTACTACAGCGGATGATGACTTATAGTTCTAAAAAATGGATTGGTGTTCTATTGAGTCGTTTATGTTTTTGTTTTAATGCTTTCTCGTAATCATTCTTGTCTTTTTTAACATTACAGACAATGAATCGGATCTGTACGCCACGAGCTACCAAACTTGGAAAGATTGTCCGAACTGTTTAATTCTTGGCGTAAATAGAGCCTCAAAACAGAGAAACTGGGTAAGACCTACATTAATATATATACCGTATTTTCTCAATTAAACGCCCCCGACGTTTATTCCAAACTTGGCCTAGTGGACCCGGCGTTTCTTTGAATCAGCAGTTTTTTCTCGCCCGCCATTTTTTAAGAAAGGGTTCAATTATTCGTTTTTCTTGGCAGCCGTGTACCTTGCCCTTAAATCTTAAGTTTATTATACAGTAAACACCAACATATAATAACCTAGATTTTTCCAACTGAGCCTAAAGAAGTTCTTATAGAAATGGTATTTGGTACGATTTTAGGCTACTTAGATTCTTAAATAGGTTCTCAATTTGATAGGGGCACTAGCGGTCACCACAGATAACTAATACATGGCATATGTGATATGGAAAGCCATTGATGCATTGACTTCGAAAATGGGAGAGACACATGGAACTGTATTCTTAATACAATTGCATTGTGTAATCCAGTATTGGCGCAGACATGATATGGTTTTCATTTTAGTTCATGCTTTGAATCCTACTGACCTGACACCTAGACTAAAAGTTTTTTCTTTATTTCCAACTGTGCCGTCATTGTTTTGAAATAAGAACCTGTTAAAAATTCCAGGCTTAATAGTTTCTTATGAAAGGGGTTTTGAAATGAAAATTTTAGCCTAACAGGTTCTTAAATTTTAGGTTCTTATACGTGGGTTTTTACTGTACCACAAATAAACGTTCGAGGGGCTTACGCTTACAACTCCTCTATGATACCCGGCGTTTATTCTAGAAAATACTGTATATAACTGAGGACGTTTCAGAATTTTTTAACTAAAAAAGAAGCATTTGCTCAATTCTTTCTAGTAAGTACTTTACAGTTATGCCAAATAAAGTACGAAGAATCAAAGTAATTATGAGTACACTCTGATACAGCAACATATTGATTCACTTGTCCGGCTCCTAATAATGTATGGTTTCTCGTTTTTCTTTTGTAGAATAGCAAAATCATATCGTTTACTAGCACCATACCAGTAGCAGATCTTTTGAAACCAGAAGATGAAACACTTCATGGCGTGGATGATGTTTCCGAGTGCTACAAGTTGTTCGCATTAATTGTAAAATCTGACGGTGATAGAATATATGCCTGTGTGAAAACAGCGACGGATGACAGCGAAAAATGGCAAGCATATTTACTGCTTATATATATCAATGATAATCGCAGACATTCATATGGTCAGCAAGTCTAGCAGTTCACAACAAACAGGCAAACAGATAAACTGATAAGGTTTTTACAAAGTTGAAGGGACCGGAGAATTGAGACGAAACAATACATGAACTATTTTCCCGTTCTTTATATGTTCGCCATATATATCAAAGTGAGGAAAGCTTAGACTCGCATTCGCAAACAACATATGCAGTCATATTAATAGTACGCATTTCACGGAAGACCGCATACAACAAGCTCACGTTCGCCCTTTTCCTTAGAACGCTTTATATCTCAAAAAAATGATTTAGTGTTGAGGATGGGTGGTCAGTCTCTTTGACAAGAACAGTTTGAGAAGAATGCTAATTTAATAGCTAATTTCGTTTTTTTAGGGTTTGCTTACGATGGACTAAATGTCAAAGAATTCAAAATGACAGATGCCTTATTAGTCAGTTTATCTGGTGGAGAGGGCCACGACTTCTATGATATCCTTTGTTAAACAAATATGTTTAGATTGTCCATTACAGGAGTGTACTTACTGTTATAACTGTTCACCGAATTATTATTTTATATATTATGAACATATTGCTCCTTGACTTTTATTACTTACTAGTTTCTATGTAAGGTCGTGGAGCGATATTGAAAGACCCGACGTTCCTGCCACTGATATTAGAAAGAAGATATTGATAAGGTATTACAACGCAATGGAGGTAATAGTACATTTTGGGGGTTTCGCGGCGGCCACATTGGGTACAAAACAAGATGAGAAGTGTGCAAAAAGGCCACATTTGCAAAATAGCCGCAAACTGCATTGTTTCGTACCTCCAATATTTACTGTAATTTTTCCCTCGGTAACTCGAATCCTGGATAACTCGAACCTCCCGTTTCAGTTCATTTCCTATATAACTCTACCCTCGAGAACTCGAACCACGTTTGTCAAGGTTGACAGAAAAAAATGTACAGTACTGCAGTCCAAAAAATTGAATAAATTTTTAAGCAGCCGCGTATTGTCTTTTTTTTTGCATAACAAAAAAACGTGTCAGACCAGTCCAGTACCTAGTCTTCTCCTACTGCTTTGTTTTGTTTGACGATACATCACGTTGTGATTGTATAATATTTAGAAATATTGATTCATTCCATACAGTAATAAAATTTGATTAAAACGTACACAGCACCGGGTGAATTTCATTAACTTTGAGTCCATCTCTTGCCTTACAGTGTTGGAAGCGAAAATGATTGCATCATCATCAGAGACACAGGTACATGAAATGCGTAAGCCATAGCGTACTTTGCCAACATACCTTTAAACCAACCATGCTTTAGCCCTTTCCGAGCGGGAAATAAAAAATACCTCCCCAAGGTTTCTATTCGGTTGTCGCTGGCGAGGTGGCCATTTTACAAAACGAGTGGCATAATAAATAGTTTATGGCACCCGACTGCTATAAACCCGGTGGGCGTCGCTGTTTAGATTCTCGAACGATGAGACAAATTGATTTGAGCGTTCGCGCTGTAAAATAAGCCAATTTAAAAAATCTCAGCAATAATTTTAAACC
Organism: Cladopsammia gracilis; assembly: GCA_022457155.1. Lineage (NCBI taxonomy): Eukaryota > Metazoa > Cnidaria > Anthozoa > Scleractinia > Dendrophylliidae > Cladopsammia > Cladopsammia gracilis. The sequence continues at coordinate 345,341 of JAJGOT010000468.1, read as the reverse complement.
TTACAAAATCTACATCAATGTCATTATTATAATTTTGAAACCTTTTATACACACCAAAAAATACCATCACTTTTCCACTTCATGCTACATTGACATGTGACTTAATTGGGATTGTTCTTTATAGTGCAACACGAGGCAGTATTGCACCGAATGGAGAAAGCCATGAACGGTTTCATCGGCCTAGAGAACTTGAAGGAGCAGTTTCTAAGGTTTACACGGACCCAGTTGCAAAATGACAGAAGGAAACGCTTAGGAAAAAGAATCGCTGAAGACACGCCCCTTCATCTGGTGTTTGCCGGAAACCCAGGAACTGGAAAAACTACATTTGCAAGACGTGTCGCAGGTACTAAAATCACGAACAGTGGAAAATTCTTGAAGTTATAAAATCATAAATAAATATACCTTTTTCCCTGTAATACCATAGAAAAGAAAAATCACAGTAGCACCAATGATGCTTTCATTAAAATTTAGCTTAGCTAGCTAAGAAAAATAGTCACTCCATTTTTGGGCGCGGTCATAACGATTTTTGCAGCAAGACCAAGATTATTTAACGCCAATTGATGCAGCGTTTCAATTGCCTTGTTTTGTTGTTCTGTTGCGCGAACACTGATAATTTCAATTACCAGAGGTAAGCTTTCCCCGCACACTTCCAGTGCCCAATAAAAAGCCACGATTAAGCCAGATTTTTTGTAACTTGCCATATGAATTAACGCGACTCATGTACACTGTATGGTCGGTAAGAGACAAGAAATCAAGGTATTGGGGTTAATTTGAATATTGAACAATCTCTTTGCTATTACTTATTGCGTCTCTGTTTTTTTATGACTGTTTTACAGAACTTCTCTTCAGTATAAAAAAAATCAGAAAAAACAAAATTGTAGAAGTACAAAGATCGGATCTTGTAGGCCAGTATCTGGGATCAACAACAGAAAAGACCAAGTCCAAGATCATGGAAGCCCGTGGTGGGGTCCTTTTTGTTGACGAGGCGTACCGATTGATCCCCACTGCAGGAGGAAAAGATTTCGGCCGAGAGGCCATAGAAGAACTCATGGCAGTAATGGAGCAGGGTGATCCTGTCATGATCTTTGCTGGCTATGCGAAGGAAATGGAAAAGTTCCTTAACGTAAATCCGGGATTACGATCACGGATTTACCAAAAGTTCACCTTCCCTGATTACTCGCTAAAGGAACTTGGAGAAATTTTTAGTACCATGGCAGAAAGAAAAGGATTCACCATCGCGGAAGTGGATGTGGCCGGCATCCTCTCATCCCACATTTCTTTGGAACAAAGAAAACAAATGAACGCACGCCTTGTAAGAATTTTACTCCAAGAGTGCATCGAAGAAGCCAGTAACCGGTTGTCTCTTGATGCTCCCTTGGAGGAATTAATGATCATCAACCAGTGTGATATCGTGGCCGCATGTTCGCGTCTCCCATCTTACCCCGGCGATGAGGAGTCAAATCGTGATTAGTAAACAGGAGGAACAGTGTACATTCGAACTTTCCCAATAATATCACCATTAAATTGTTTTTGGAAACTTTAATTTGAACACCAAATCTTGTTTTGTTAACTTACCTCCTTTAATGAAATATATGTAATAAAAGTGAATTATTTACATGAATACAATAAACCAGGGTAAAGTAATTGACGTTTTAACAGACATATTTCGATACGACTCGACAACATAACTGTTGTTGCCACATGGTTTTCGCGTTAATGGTGATACGCTATACCGGTATTCTAGTTAAAACGACAATTGAAACGCCGAGATACTGAACTATAGGTTTTCATTTCATATCTATAAAAGTAGAAAAAGACCGGCCTTTTAACCGCTTTTAACCGTTTTATTTTATCAACATAAAAATATAATAAATCTAATAACAGAGAAAAAGAAATCAAGAATCAGAGACATTTCAGTGTGCTGTTAGCAATTTGGACATAGACAGGCTACAAAACCCAGAGTTTAGACAGAAGAACTTGTGCATCCAAAAGAAAGGGAATGTATGCTATCGTCCCATTAATTTATCGGCTACAAAACATGCAACTCTGATAAATAAATCCATTCCATAATCTGAACTATTTGAAAGAGGATCAAAGTTTTCTTTTAGGCTTTCCATCTCTTCTTCCGTTAAAGGAACGTCTATCTCTGCGATTGATACTTCTACTGTGTCGTCATCAAGCGGGTATGAGTCAGCAGTATCGACACCATAGGATTCACTGACGTCTGCGTCTACAAGCAGTTGCAAAAAGGTTGAGACACTTTCCAAAAAAAGTGTTCATTCCGTATAAAAGCGACCGCGTAACACAAATCAAAGCAATACAATGTGCTACTGACCCCCTCCCCCTTCCAATGTTGATGACTGTCAGTTTGAATGGCATTTCTGATCTGGTACAACATTGATAAGGGGGGAGGGGGTGCGGAGTTGTTGAAAACCACGTTGCCCTCGAAATATTCACTACAGTACACAATGTCTCAACTCTTTTTGCAATTGCTTGTAGAATGTCTCGAACACCAGTGAAATTGGCGAAACGATCCGCAATAACACCACTGATCCACATCTGATATGGGGTTAAATTTGTTTCTGTGCTGAGAGAGTGAAAATTCCATCCCATTCTGAACTCTTCTAAAGCCCTATTTATTCTTGGCAAGAAAACGTACTGTAGGCAAAAAAGGTCGACTTCGTTGCAAGGGTCTAAATGTCTTCTTCTTCTAGGCGATAAAAGACAGAAATAAAATTCGACAGACAACATCTCGTAGTGTCTCTATGTAATCTTTCAATCCTCTGGTTGTGAACTGACGATCCAGCTAGATGTGACCCTCTGGTACAACCTCGCGTGGCATTCATGTATCTCGCCACATCCACATTTTCAGCACCTCTATCTGATCGCACTCGAGAAGGAAGGCCATACTTTCTTGTAGCCTCTATAAAATATTCCAGAACGGTGGTTGCTTTGTTGTTGGTTGCACATTGGAGGTAAGTTATCATTCGTGAATATCCGTCGATACAGCCATGAACAACAAATCCCCATCTGATCAACTTGTGTAGTCCATCTATGTGCCACAAGGCATTGGGCCCGGGAACACTGTATTTTCTTCGAACTGTGGCTTGCGTCCAGCGGAGAAGCACAGCAATGGGATCATGCTGACGAATAATATCTCTTACGCGATGTCGTGGGACGAATATTTCCTTGCTTCTGAGACAGCCTATTACCATTCTCTCGCCAAATTCTGGAAAATAAATGTCTTTTATTGTTCTTATTTCTTGGCTTAAAGAAACATCGGAAATTTTGGTAAATTTATCAGCACCAAAATCGTATCCAATCTCTTTAAGACGTCTCCAAAGAGTTGTCCTTGAAATACAAAGAGAGAAAGCAATTCTTGTCCACGAAAAGCGCCACGATCGGAGAAATTCAACTTGGACGAGATTCACAGCGAGTCTTGGCCTGCCGACTAAACCAGTCCGGTTTACTAGGGCCTCAGGAAGCCAAGATGAAAAGTAAGAGGAAGAATCAATGTTGTATAACTTGTTCTCGACACAATCAACTACTCCCTGTAGGGTTTCAGACAGATTCCTGACCTTTGATATTGTTTCCACGTCAGATGAGTTTTCAAGAGAATTAATGAAACAAGCTATTCGATCGCATCCATTGCGTACACCGTGGAGGCGTTCGAGGAGGCCTTCCAAAACACTATAATCCTGAGTAGACATTCGACTTTCGTATTCATTCAGAAGATCTTCAACTATTTTAAGGAATAAAGTCCAAAACAACAGCTTCACAAAACATGTTTGAATTATAATTACGCAGCATAGTCTATCATCAGTCGACTGATTTATTGACATGACTGGTAATAAGCTCTGACTCTTGTTTACAAGTTTGTTTGATGCCGGATAATCGACCCTTTAGTTTGTATCACAGTGAATCAATTCAAATTCGCATACTAGCATTATAAAAGCTTGTCAAAGTGTCTTTGAATTGATACATTTTTATGGAGAAAAAAAAGCGAAAACTTTGATGGCCAGGAACAGCTGAACAGCTCACGTAAAGTTCTGAACGGATAGTCGTGAATCATAGCCGAACACGAGAAGACAAAAATTCATGCCCGCGTGGCAGACGGAAAATTTACCGCGGTAAATTTTCCGTCAGCAACGCTTCCCGCAGACTATATTAAAACGACTGAATAACAAACAAAGAATGCGGGTTAGACCCCCATATTCTCCTGTAAGTTGTTTAACTTACAGGAGATAAAAATTAATAACTTGAAGAGCAAAAACAAGCGAACTGCAAGCGAATCCCGTTCAACTCATTGAAGCATGACTGCGACTCCTTGCCATCTACATTTGCATACGAGTTACAAAACATCATGACAGGTAACGCAACAACAGCCACGCTGTATCAATCAATTTGACAGAAGGGCGCGTTGTAATAATTATTGTCGTGGCAGTGCTCTTGAAAAAAGATTTGCTAGTTCGTTTGCACAACTGTCTGAAAGACATCGGCTGAACAGCTAAAGAATTATTTCGAATGGCTGACTGTGAACGGCTAAAGAATTATTTGGAACGGCTCGTGGTGAACGACTTTATATTAACCACGCAAAATTCATGTGTAAAATTCTTTCTGAACTTCATGTTCATTAATTGTTAAAATAAATCTGGAATGAAACTAAATATAATAATCGAAGTTAAAGACAGCAGGGAAAGTCACGTAGCAGAAAAAAATTAGCCCTTTTAAGTTTGTCGTACGCAGTTGTCGGTAAAAAGTGCACTAAATTTGCATGTGTCAAAAGGGTAATATGAAACCTTAATACAGACCATCAGCGCTTCCAAGAATTCGCTGTTATCCTTGCAGCTTCGCTCACCAAATTACGGCTGATAAACGTTAAGTGACCGGCTCGAACGGATAGCATTCATGAGCTATATTTTTGTTGTGCGACATTTGTTTACACAAGGGAATATAAAAACCATTTTCAGCTCACATTGCTTGTTGTTATTTAATGTATTTTAATACGGTCATCTAGCCTGCGAATACAGCCGCCTTAGATCGCTCCCGGCCGCTAGGAGCATTCATGCGAGAGCTCCCTAGCCATTTACCACGAACATTTAGCTCCCACATTTAACACGTTTTATCATAAACACGGGTTTTTTATTATATGTTTCATTACAAGACTCCAATATGAATAACAAGTTAGCGGAGTACATGGCGGTGTCACTAGATTCCTTCGCGTAGCTGAATAAACATCGCTCACAAGAAGCGCTTTGCGAATCTAAACAAACGTACAATATTACGAATCTGCAAAGTGAAGAATAACATTGAAAATTGACGAAAGTTTTAGACTCCCGTACGAATAGGAAATCGAAGTTGGCCGTACGGGAGTATTCTTTAATGCGAAAAATTTTCAAGTGTCACGAAATGAGTCGCTCGCGTAGTATACAGCACAAAGACTCGGCAAATTAGTCTGAGCCAAATCAACATCGCTTACCAGAAGCGCTTCGTAACGCTAAACGAACATTTAATATTGTGGATCGATAAAAGTAAAGAATAACATCGAAAATGTACGAACGTTTTGGACTCCCGTTCGAATAGCAAATCGGAGTTGGCCGTACGGGAGTTTTCTTTGACGCGAAAAACTTCTAAGTGTCACGAAATGAGTCGCTCGCATAGTATACAGAGACTCGGCATATTAGTCTGAGCCAAATCAACATCGCTTACCAGAAGCGCTTCGTAACACTAAACGAACATTTAATGTTGTGGATCAATAAAAGTGAAGAATAATATCGAAAATTGACGAAAGTTTTGGACTCCCGTACGAATAGCAAATCGAAGTCCGCGTACGGGTGCCGTACGAATAGCCACTGCGTTAATTAATCGAAATGGCTATCCGTTAAATGAAAGTTTTAAATCCGTTTGAACGTTTTGATGAACCGTTTAACGTTTATGCTTATCCATCTCGAATTTTTACCCACCGGTCGAACGGTTTGTGAAACCGTTTTAACGCTATTGCCAATACGTTTGATAAATTTGCTTGTCCGTTCGAACGGTTTGGGAAACCGTTAAAACGCTTTTCATGGCCGTTTGCTATCCGTTTTGTGTACGTTTTTTCAAGCCGTTTAACGGATATCCGTTAGTGTACGTTTTCCCAAATCAGGTCACATTTTACAAAAAGCATGTTCCATTGCTATATATTCGTTACATCGAATTTCTAAAACTTAAAACCGTTAACGAGAATCGCTATCTTAAAATAGATAAAATAATTTTATTGACCGACTGAGTAAAACACACAACTGACCGAGTAATACACACAACTGACCGAGTTATACGCACAACTGACCGAGTACTAGACACAACTGACCGAGTTATACACACAAACCGACCGAGGAAAACGCACCACTGACCGAGCAATACAAACAACTGACCGAGTAATACGCACAGCTGACCAAGTAATCCACACAACTGACCGAGTATTAAATACACACAAGACACAACTGACTGAGCAATGCGCACAACCAACCGAGTAATCCACACAACTGACCGACTAATACACACAACTGACCGAGTGATACACACAACTGACCGAGTAATACACACAACTGACCGAGTAATATACACAACTGACCGAGTATTACAGAGAACCGACCGAGGAATAAGCACAACTGACAGCAAGTAATACACACAACTGACCGAGTAATACGCACAACTGACCGAGTTATACACACAACTGACCGAGTAATACGCACAGCAAGTAATACACACAACTGACCAAGTAAAACGCACAACTAACAGAGTAATACACACAACTGACCAAGTTATACACACAAACCAATCAAGGAAAACGCACAACTGACCGAGTAATACACACAACTGACCGAGTAATACACACAAACCGACCGAGTAAAACGCACAACTGACCGAGTAATACACACAACTGACCAAGTAAAACGCACAACTGACCGAGTAATACACACAACTGACCGAGTTATACACACAAACCGACCGAGGAAAACACACAACTGACCAAGTAATACGCACAACTGACCGAGTACTACACACAACTGACCGAGTACTACACACAACTGACCGAGTACTACACACAACTGACCGAGTGTACACCAAACCGACCGAGGAAAACGCACAACTGACCGAGTAATACACACAACTGACCGAGTAAAACGCACAACTGACCGAGTAATACACACAACTGACCGAGTTATACGCACAACTGACCGAGTAATACACACAACTGACCGAGTATTACACACAAGTGACCGAGAAATACACTCAAACTGACAGAGAAATACGCACAACCGACCGAGTAATTAAGACACAACCGACCGAGTCATACACACAACTGACCGAGTATTACACACAAGTGACCGAGAAATACACTCAAACTGACAGAGAAATACGCACAACCGACCGAGTAATTAAGACACAACCGACCGAGTACTACAGACAACTGACCGAGTACTACAGACAACTTACCGAGAAACACACACAACTGACCATCTGGTATACAACTGACTGAGTAATACACACAACTAACAGAGTAATACGCACAACTGACCGCCGGAGTAATTCACACAACTGACCGAGTAATTAACGCAACTGACCGTGTTATACGCACAACTGACCGAGTAATACACACAACTGACCGCGTAAAACGCACAACTGACCGAGTAATGCACACAACTGTCCGAGTTATACACACAAACCGACCGAGGGAAACGCACAACTGACCGAGTAATACACACAACCGACCGAGGAAAACGCACAACTGACCGAGTAATACACACAACTGTCAGAGTTATACACACAAACCGACCGAGGGAAACGCACAACTGACCGAGTAATACACACAACTGACCGAGTAAAACGCACAACTGACCGAGTAATACACACAACTGACTGAGTTATACACACAAACCAACCGAAGAAAAAGCACAACTAACCGAGTAAAACGCACAACTGACCGAGTAAAACGCACAACTGACCGCGAGTAATACACACAACTGACCGAGTAAAACGCACAACTGACCAAGTAATACACACAACTGACCGAGTTATACACACAAACCGACCGAGGAAAACGCACAACTGACCGAGTACTACACACAACTGACCGAGTAACACGCACAACTGACCATCTGGTATACAACTGACTGAGTAATACACACAACTAACAGAGTAATACGCACAACTGACCGCCGGAGTAATACACACAACTGACCGAGTAATACACACAAATGACCGCGTAAAACGCACAACTGACCGAGTAATGCACACAACTGTCCGAGTTATACACACAAACCGACCGAGGGAAACGCACAACTGACCGAGTAATACACACAACCGACCGAGGAAAACGCACAACTGACCGAGTAATACACACAACCGACCGAGTAATACACACAACTGACAGAGTAACACACACAACCGACAGAGTAATACACACAACTGACCGAGTTATACACACAACTGACCGAGAAATACACTCAAACTGAGAGAGAAATACGCACAACCGACCGAGTAATTAAGACATAACCGACCGAGGAATACGCACAACTGACCGAGTACTATACCCAACCCAGTTGTAGACGTGTGACAGACCGACTGATAAACTAATACATTATCGACGGAGAACGTAATACTGATCAACTGAATAATGACAATACACAAATTAACAGATGTAGGCGACTGAGCGAGTTATATGCAACTGACCATGTTTATAGACATTAATAATAGCTGAATTCTCAACAATAGATAAAAGTAATTTTGAAACGAATGGCGCGCCATAGAGATGGTCCTGTAGGTGAGGTTGATAATTCACCATTTCATTTGAACATCAACCCACATGTTATTAGATAGTTGCATTAAAGATATACTGTATAGGGGTATATTTTGGTAATGATAAACCTAGCCTGGGGGCAGATATATTTGATTCTGTCTCTTTTTTTCCAGATAGCACACCAGACGACGATCCTCTGGAACTACCTGTCATTACTGGGATTTCTCAGGAGAAGCAAAATGGTTATTACTATTATTTATTTTATGCAGTGAAAATAAATTTAAAAATAACTAAGTTCAGAACAAAGAGCTATCCTTGACACTGCATGGAACCTTATGGCTGGTCATAGTGCTGTGTGGACACAAACTTAATTTTTTTAAAAAACAATAGTAGTAGAAGGCTGAACTTAACCGCGTGATGGCCTAGGTGCCTAGGTGATGACGTAGTTTGGTATAGGTAACTTATTTATATGTATTATGAATTACCTATACCTTTTGTGTTAATAAATGACCAGGGATAGTGCCTAGGTAAATCATTGATATGCCTTCCCGCATACTAATAAACGGAATGCCTTTTCATGACCATAGGAACAATAGACGGGACCAAACTTGCCTGCTCCATTCCAAATCACTTCAAAACAAAACACAACTGACACAAATATCCTTTTACAGACATAGATCAAAACAACATGCCTTGACCAGGACTCAAACCTGGGTTACTGCAGCCACAACGCAGTGTCTTAACCACTAACCCATCAAAGCTGTGGTCAATATAATAGCTGAATAAAACTAATTAGAGGTTTCCGCGGAACATTCAAGTTTAGAAGCAATAAAATTGCACAGTATAAAAAACCGCTTCTTATTCGTATTTACCGCCATTTTAGCCGCTTCATCGCTAGACTATATCGATTTTCAGTTTACAAGCCATCACCTTGAAGTTTGATGACTTTACCGTAGCTTCAAAGTTTTAATTATGCGAACACTGAACTCTAAATTTGCATGAAAAATAAGCACCTCGGAAAAATAAACAAAGCAACCAATTGCATGCGTTACTAAAACAATTAACCCACATTTTGTTTGAGTTCAAACTATATTTATTGATAAACAATTTCATAATTATACAGACAATTCAAAAGCTCAGATGGAAAGGAACAGACAGAGTTGATTTATTCTTTTTCATTGGGTTTATTCAAAGTTCTCTATTCCATTGGTTTTCTGTGTCTCACCGCACTGCAATCATCGTTTTGGATGAAATTAATTCTCTTGATTCTTAGAATGCTTGTAAGGTTCAGCTCTATATCTGTAACGCCCCAATCGCCTTTCAGGTTTATCCTCACCAACATCTAACAAATTTACCAATTGGATTCGAGGTCGTTCTACTGTGAGGGGAGGGGTCAAGACAGCTGGATTTGAAGGTAGTGGCGTTACTGTGGAAGTTTTTTGTATGGTGGGCGCTACATTTGGAGAGGGTGTCGGGATAAATGGATTTAAGGGTGTAGAGGTTGTCACCGCTGTTACTGCTGTGAGTTCTTGTATAATGGTGGGTAAATTTTCTTCCGGATGACTTGAAAAACTTCTTTTCATTTCATGATACTGTTGAGGTCTTCCATTCAATTGATGTTCAAATGTCAGATATCTGTTTTGCAGCTCAGGGTACTGTCTGGCTTTGTCATATTTCCCAAGGTATGTACGAGAGAACGCTGTCCATTCTGTCCTGTAGTCCCTGCATGAATGAGAGAACTGGAGATGTTGAAAGGTTCTGTTGTCTGAGACCCCACATCGGCAAACAAAGACTATAGAACAAAGGTACCCAATTCACTTCTTGCATTTCACAGCAGATTTTCAAAGCGTAAAGATGCCTAATAAATTTAAGAGGGATTGTCCTGTTTGTGGAAAGCCAGACTTATCTATAAGTGATCATTTGTGTCAAGTGCATCAGTTACAATCCCGTGAAAGAAAGCAGTGGTCGAGGATGGCGACATTTTCAGGCTCTCATAAAACACTTGGTGTAACACAAGGGAATTTTCCTCATCCTCAGGAATTACAAACCGACAAGAAGCGAACATCTGAACTGCGAAAACACCAAACAACCACACAATATAATTGTGGACTGCGGATGAATGTACTACCTGGTGAAGAACAAGTTAATCAAACAGGGATACAAGACAATATTTCTCAGGAGCTACTGAAGTATCTCAGACAACAGAACCTTTCAACATCTCCAGTTCTCTCAGTCATGCAGGGACTACAGGACAGAATGGACTGCCTTCTCTCTCGTACATACCTTGGGGAATATGACAAAGCCAGAAAGTACCTTGAGCTGCAACACAGATATCTGAAACGATGATTGCAGTGCGGTGAGACACAGAAAACCAATTGAATCAAAGAGAACTTTGAATAAACCCAATGAAAAAGAATAAATCAACTCTGTCTGTTCCTTTCCATCTGAGCTTTTGAATTGTCTGTATAATTATGAAATTGTTTGTTATCAATAAATATAGTTTGACCTCAAACAAAATGTCTAATTAGTTTTATTCAGCTATAATATCGACCACAGCTTTGATGGGCTAGTGGTTAAGACACTGCGTTGTGGCTGCAGTAACCCAGTTTCGAGTCCTGGTCAAGGCATGTTGTTTTGATCTGTCTGTAAAAGGATATTTGTGTCAGTTGTGTTTTGTTTTGAAGTGATTTGGAATAGAGCAGGCAAGTTTGGGCCGGTCTATTGTTCCTATTGTCATGAAAAGGCATTCCATTTATTAGTATGCGGGAAGGCATATCAAAGATTTACCTACGCACTATCCCTGGTCATTTATTAACACAAAAGGTATAGGTAATTGATAATACATATTAATAAGTTACCTATACCAAACTACGTCATCACCTAGGCCATCGTGCGGTTAAGTTCAGCCTTCTACTACTACTAACAATTTATTTTGAAGGAGAAAAAGAAAGCATGAGTTGCAAGGAAATGAGTGCAGCTGAGATCAAGGCATATTGTGATGAAGTTGTCCACAGTGGCAGCACTCAATTTATCTCCGTAAACAGGATGCAAGTGTCACTGTTAAGACAACTGACCAAAAGCTAGATATGACTAAACCTCCAAATGTGGATTTTGTCGGTGAGCATGCGGCAGATGTTGGCTGGCCAACAAAAGAATATTTCCATGACGCAACATCAGTCCTAAGCAAGGTGGACCCTCTTTACAACATTCAGCTGTTTGGTGGGCAAGAAGGCCATTTAATTCCACTGTATGGGGTCAACGCTATTTCTTCTGGTTGTTTTGAAATGGCCGGTAAGCTTACAGCCCATAGTGTGCTTCACGGAGGCGTAGGGATGGTGGGCTTGAGTCCAGCTGTGATAAAATACTTAGTCACAGGATCAATTGATGAGGCTAAGGAGCTTGTCTCAACAAAAGACCTGTATGACATTGAACTGCAAGAAATTCTTGAAACACAGGTAAGGCATCAGTTGTTTATTGGGCCAGAGTTCAGCTGTATGTTTATGTTAATAGCCAGTATACTGTTATAATACACGTAATTATTTGTTTCGATCCATAAATTTGAATTTATTGTCTGCAAACCTAAATTTTCTATTATTCCCCAAGGTGTAGATGCAGTGTGCCCCCTCCTTTGTCCTCTTTGGCCAAACATGGCCCCCTTTTTCCTTTTTTTTTCGTTTTTTTTGGGGAACAGGATTTGTATTATTATTTCCTTCTGATTGCAACACTAGCATTGTGGTGCTGGCTGAGAAGAAAGCTGCACTTGTATGAAAGGATTACATTTAAACTAGCAATATACAAATGACACTTCTGCTAGACTGCAAAACAGCCGTATTTTTGCATTGGTCATGAATGCATAATGCGACCACTCGTGAAACACAAGGTCTGGAGCGAGGGTACAAACGGTCGCGCGAAAAGTGCATTTGAGAAAAACTGACTGTTTTGCAGTCTGCACTTTTGCCATTATTTTTTACAATTGTTCTACACAGTTCCACAATGAAACTGAGATAAAGGACATTGACAGCAGTGTCATAGGAAAACTAGAGGACATGTTAATAAAACATGGTTTGACAGACGTTGTGCCTCTCAGTGATGTTAACAAAGCCAAAGCCATCAGAGATCTACTGATTGCTGAAGTGTAAATAACGAGGACTTTGGCTCTGGATTCATTTCTTAAAGGAATGAATGTGCATGGTCTGGGAAATTTGCTCTGCAAACACCCAGCGGTATCATCTTATGTGCTTCCCACAAAGGAAGAGGCAACAGTAGATGCGGCAGTGTTCAAGGGAAAGCTGGTATTCTGTGATGAAAATCCAAATGACGAAGCGCAAGCTATGAAGTGGCTGCTACAGTTTGTTGAAGAGGTTGCTCTAATCAAAGGTGAAAGCTTATGTGAACTTTTTGTACTTGTAATGGGTGGTGAAAATTGCACAGAAATTTAAGTATTCATTGTTCAAAAAGAATTTCCTAGACCGAGGGGTTTACTTGGGTTTTGAGCCAGGTGATCAATAATTCTAAAGCAAAGTAACAAAATAAGCTTCAAGGAGTGACAACTACTACTAAAACAAGATGTAGAAAGAATAATATGGTCACAACACCAGCTTTACAAGGTTTGCTATGCCTGTATGATCCTTATAGTTATACCCCACTATCTCAGAGTATCGCTTTCCGTTTCTCTTTATAAATGTACATGCAGTATGAAATTGAGGGCATTAACTTCTCACTGTATGACGGCTCACTGACTCTATTCAAGGAATATTATTTGTTGTTGTTCTCTTAAGAGGCAGATGACAAGGAACACGGCCACAACTTCTAGTCCGGGAGATAAGGGACAAAAAATCGCGGAATTGTTCAAATTGTGATCCAAGTATGAAACTTTCAGTAAATGTAGCTTTAAACATGTCGATTAAAATAAAAGCAAGACCCCAGCTGGATCTTTCTCCCCAAGCCAGTATTTTGGGAATTTTAATATGAGGTCAGCGGTTTGAGACAGCGGGCTCGTGCTTATTTAATTTCTTGGCTTGGACACTCTGAATTTACGATAAAACAAGCGGAAAGGCTGCTTTTTTAATTTGAAACGGTTAATTTTGTCAATTCTATCAATTTGTTTTTTAATCTGGCCTCCCTGTTGCCCGGGATGTATCTTTAGTTGATGTTGACACTCAGCAAGTAGTGCCTGGTTGATTTTGTCAGTAGCGCCTGGTTGATTTTAGCTTGCGAACAACAACGTGCTCGAAACTTGCAGTATTTTGGATCTTGGATTATGGAAACTGGTCAGGTAAGGGCAGAAAAGAACTGGAATTTGTGTGCTTTATGTGAAAAAGAAACGGAGGAAAAGTTAGTGTGTCCTTCTAATAGTACTCGAAAAAACTACGGCTCAGGGTACAAAAGTTTGGCAGACAATTTGAATCAATTTCGCGAGATCGGTGAAGTGCCCATTGAAGTCCCATTGTCGAGCCTCGATGAGGGAAATGGAATAAAACAAACGTTAAAAGATCATGAAGCAAAATGGCACAAATCTTGCTCCAACAAATGCAGCACTCTTAAGCTTCAGAGAGCTCAGAAGAGAAAACTTGAGGACAGCTCGGTTGAAAGTTCTGAAGCACCGAGTCCTGTTAAGACTCGTCGCACTAGTTTCGTTAAATCACCCAACAAACATGTTTCTTTTGTAATGAAACTGGAGATAATCTTCGCAGAGCAGCTACTCTTTCACTCGACAGCAATGTCAGAGCAGCCGCTACAAAACTACAGGACTGAAGGCTTTTAACAAAACTTGCAGCCGGTGATTTGCCTGCTATCGATGCATACTATCATGCAGGATGTCTTGCTGGCCTATACAATCGTCTAAGAAGTATTTCACCTAAAGAGGAAGCAGATAACACCCCTCAAGTCTCCCTTGAAGCCATTGCTTTAGCTGAGTTAGTTTCATACATTGAGGACAATGCTAACCAAACAGTTTTTAAGCTGTCCGATTTGTCAAAGCTTTACTCCTCCAGACTTGAGCAACTTGGAGCTTATGTTCCCAAGCGGGTAAATTCCACAAGGCTGAAGGAGCGACTGCTCTCACAGTTGCCTGATCTCCGTGAATATAGCGAGGGGAAGGAGGTAAAGCTTGCTTTTTCAAGCGACATCAGTGCAGCTTTGCAGTTTGCTCAGGACTATGATTATGATGCAGAAGCTATCCATTTAGCTAAAGCTGCCACATTTGTCAGGAAAGAGATGCTCACTAAGCAGCAGCAATTTAATGGATCATTTGAGTCTGACTGTCATCACCAAGCGGTTCCTAAATCTCTGTTAGCTTTAGTGAACATGATATTAGAAGGGCCTAACATTAAGAACCAAAACAGTCAGGAAGTGGGGATAAACGTTGCCCTTGTGCTCTCTCAGCTTTTGATATTTAATGCAGTCAAACGTCAGAGAAATCCTACATCTGAAAGTACGGCAACCCGACATAGCTTGATGAGGGAGACGCCATTGGCAATCTATGTAGGACTTCTTCTTCATGCTGAAACACGCAAGAAGTTAGTCGATAAGTTTTAAAGAATGGGGTTGTCCATCTCCTATGACAGGGTTATGCAAATATCTGCAGATTTAGGAAACGCTATTTGCGCACAATTTGAAGAAGGGGTTGTGTGCCCCTCAAAGTTAAAGAAGTCTGTGTTCACCACTGCTAGCGTGGACAACATCGACCACAATCCTACTGCACGTACAGCGAAAGATTCGTTCCATGGAACTGCTATCTCACTTACTCAGCACCCAAGTACCGACACAGAAGGCATTGCAAGAGATCGGGTGGTAATCAGTTCTGATTCCCCAAAGAAGAAAACAGTGACCGAACTGCCAGAATCGTACACAGATATTCAACCTGTAGCAGTGCAAGAGAAAAAGGATTGTTACATTCCAAAGGGTGTAGAACTGCAAAACCTGCAACAGATTTGATCGGTGAAGGCATGGAATCGGAGTTTCAATGGCTGGATAAAGTCGAAGGGTTGTTAGAAAAGGACAAACTGGACAAGGAAGACTACATCTCTTGGTCAGCCCACTTTGCTTCGCTGGAGTCCAATGCACCACGATCCCAGGCAATTACTGGGCTTTTACCACTCTTTGATGAAAATGCTCATACAGTGGCCATGATCCAGCATTCAATGAAGATCGCTAAAGAAGCAGTTGCTTATGTTAACCCCAACCAAACACCTGTAATAGCTATGGACCAACCATTGTTTGCTATTGCAAAGCAAATCCAGTGGGAGAAAGCCGATTTGTACGGAGAAGAAAAATATGTTGTAATGATGGGTGGCTTGCATGTAGAAATGGCTTCGTTGAAAATGGTGGGGCACTTGTTGGACAATAGCGGGTGGGACAGTGCATTGGTGCAAGCTGATATTACGACTAGAGGAAGAGCTGATGGTATTCTGAGAGCTGCCCATATTACAAGATCTCGCTATGCCCATCAAGTAAGTGCCTGCGCTCTGTATATATTACAGAAAAAAGCGTACAAGAAATACACAGAAAGCCGTAGCTCTTGCGATGTTGATTTTTCAACATGGGTTCAAAAGAAGAGAGATGATCACCCACAATTTCAGTTCTGGGCAACAGTACTAGAGCTCGAGCTGACTGTTTAAGAGTTTGTCAGATCCATCAGAGAGGGAAACTTCCACCTTTATGTTGAAGCTCTTAGCAAACTAACACCCTGGATGTTTGCACTGGACTTGTATAACTACTCCAGATGGCTGCCAGTACACATACGGGACATGATGATGCTAAAAGAAAAGCTTCCCTCAGTGTTTGCTGAATTTGTTTGGGGGAAATTTGTAGTTCAGAAAACTCAGCACGTCTTCTCGATGATCGCGTTAGACCATAACCACGAACAGCAGAACGAGGCAATCAAAGGCGATGGAGGAGCTGTAGGTCTCACAGAAAGTCCATCTGCCCTTAGGCGCTGGATGGTAGCTGGGCCTGAAACCGCACGGGTGGTAAATGAGTTTGAGTCTACCTTTGAAGCCACAAAACCTTCTGACAAACGTCATCACGAGCAAGTACCATCCGTCCAAAAGGCCTTTTCCAACGATGTCCAAGGACTTATCAGTGTACTTGAGGAAATGGGAAACCCTTTTATGGAAGATAGCACCCGACTGATTGCGCTGGATACAAAGCAAATTATGCCGGAATGTGTCGTCCAAGCGATCAAGACAGCTAAGCAAAAGGGACAGTCTCAGAACGATCAGTTTGTAGAAGAGAGGCTGGTTAAATGCTCCAAAGCAATAACTGATACCATCCATCTAAACAAGCTTCCGCTGTTTGGAACAACAGAAAAGTCAGCAAGTAACAAGACAAGAAATCAAATTTCAGCACTTAAGAACGACTGCAATCTGTTTGCAAGGCTCTACATCGCGTGTCAAGCAAGAGAAGGTAATCTTCAAGAATTTTTTAAACATGAAAATCATGGCAGTCCCCCCTCACTTTCTTGCGCTGGCAAAATCCGTTCTGGACAAAAATCAGACTTAGTCCAGGTACTTGAAGCTTCGACTACAGTAGAGCGTCCAGACGTCGATGTCAAAGTCTTTGATGCTGCTGCGATTGTTAACATGCTACAACCTGAGAAGTCTAAGACATTTAAGGACTACGCAACTGTATTTTTTGATTATGTCATCAAACAAGCCCAGAATGTCAAGAGAGTAGATTTGATATGGGATCGATACTTCGAGAACAGCTTAAAAAGAAGCACAAGGGAGACGAGAGGATCGGGAGTCCGAATACGGGTGCGATAATGCATCCATTCCAGGCAACTGGAAGAGCTTTCTGCGATCAGACGAAAACAAAAACGAGCTGTTTCAATACTTAGCAGAGAGTGTGACTGCAATCCAGCTGCCAGGGGTGGAGGTTATCACTACATCTGGTATTGACGTGCTCAGCTCTTCTCCAGTAGAGACAGAAGGTCTTACCCCCTGCAACCACGAGGAGGCGGACACAAGGATCTTCATCCATGTGAAGCACGCATCAGCCAGAGGTCTTAAAAAGGTCCTGATCAGGACGGTTGACACTGATGTTGTGGTACTTGCCATAGCGTATGCAAAACAGCTGGATCTACAAGAGCTGTGGATTGCCTTTGGAGTTGGTAACCATTTCAGATATATACCAGTCCACAAGGTCGCCAACTGTCTAACTCAACAGCAGTGTGAAGCCCTCCCATTTTTTCATGCTGTCACAGGGTGTGCCACTGTGTCATACCTTTCCAGTAAAGGAAAAAAGACAGCTTTTCAAGCTTGGAAGTCGAATCCTGAAGTCACCGAAACCTTACAAGTGTTGTCATCTCCACAAGAAACTGTTTCTGAGGAACAATGTCGTCTCTTGGAGCGATTTGTGACCCTCCACAGGATTTCATGTACTAAGGTGATGACACGCACACGGTACTTTAGCACGTTGTGACACGACATGCTAATCGTGTCAAGAGTTCTGATATGCGCATATTTAAAAAGAAAAACAATAGTTACCGTGTTCCGTGTTAGTCACTATTGTTCGTACCTGCTTAACACGCAAAAGCTTTGTTTTCCTGACACGGTAAATCTTTGTTTTCTTGACACGGTAAAGCTTTGTTTCCTTGACACGGTAAAGCTTTGTTTTCTTGACAGGGTAAAGTTTTCTTTCCTCCACACAGTAAAGCTCTGACACCGTACACTGCTTTGGCTTCCCAGGCACGCTAAATAATTTTTCTCGTAGTGATATCACGATAATCGCTGGCAGCCGATATGACAGAAGTGAAATTCAGTTTGACGACGTGTTGATTTTCTAACAAAAACTACAGTCAACCAGTGAGCATAATGAAGATCAGTGGTCTAATTAAAGCATACTCTTGAAGTCTTCAGAGTCCTAGGCTGTAATTCTTTTGAACTGTGTTGCTAGATTCGTACGGGAGTCCAACACTTTCGTCAATTTTCGATGTTATTCTTCACTTTTATTGATCCACAATATTAAATGTTCGTTTAGTGTTACGAAGCGCTTCTGGTAAACGATGTTGATTTGGCTCAGACTAATTTGCCGAGTCTCTGTATACTACGTGGCGACTCATTTGTGACACTTAGAAATTTTTCTAATCACAAACGAGCAGATCCGTACAGATAGTGCGCAGTTGTTTCGCAGAAAATAGTCCTATTTTGTCTTCGCTGTTACTGTTGTTGAATTGAGAAATCGGGAGCAAACTGCAGTGGACATCACAGTCGATTTTTGTTTATTACAATGGGTGTTAGTAATCGGCGTAATGGCGTAATGAGTAACGGCGTAACAGCGTAACGAGAATCGGCGTAACGGATTTTTTTCTTTTTTTTTTTTTCATTTTTACGACTGAGTTTATGAACGAGTATATCGGTTAGCGTGAAAGCGGCGCTCAGTTGGTTGATATGTCGTAAACTTTTTGCCGCTTGACAACTCGCTTTGAATCGTCATGGTGCTGTCGTCTCCCGAGTTCAAACCACAGAGGCCTCGATCATTTCCGCCAAGTCTAGCCTCTCAGCGGTGGCCCGCTTCTCATCGGTAGGCATATTTACCAGAAGCAACACTGCTCTCTGTATTACGCTACGTTCAGAATGAGAGTGGTTTAGTCGCAATCTTCTTTTTCATGGCCACTGGAAAAATTGGAACAGGCCTTCGGACTGGACTTCAGACACTACGGATCGAACCCAGATAAGACAACTGATACGCATATGATCCATTTGGCTCTCCAGGCCAGAGTTTATTCTTCAGTTCACAGGGTGTTTTCAAGGCGTGAAATCACCAAAAAATCAGTCGTCATTCGAATTTTCCTTTTTATTTTCCCAGCCAAAGTGAGGCGTACACCTCAAGAGCACAATGAAATTATTATTTGCCTTGGGTATGACTCAAAGCCAGAGCACTTCAGGTTCCAGCTCACTGACCATTAGGCGCCGCCTGAATTTTATTAGGTTTTGTTCAGTTTTACCCAGTGCAGTTGCAAATGCAGGCAAATACTATATTCGCGCGATTAAGTCCCTAAGAATTGTACGCGTCAAATAAAACAACATTTATTGGCTTTAAGAAAAGAGATTTCAAACTTACAAATTAAACCATTTTTATCTTGCCTCTATAAGAAATTTAAACAAAACACGGCATGCCCGGCTTCATTCTAAGCTACCGAAATCCTACAGTCTTGCTGGTCTTCAACCTTCCCATAAATCGGTCGAAATTTTGTGCAACTGATATCTTTAGAAAGAAAAGTATCGCCGATCAAACAAAAACAAAGGTAATGACGCTTTTTCGCTCAACCGCCTAAAATTGCTTATTAAGTAGAACCCAATCGTACCACATCGCTTCTTGTGATACTTCCAGAAGTAATTGGTTGTGATACTTGTACTGTAACGGCTTCAAAGATATCTAACATCAAATGAACATTGTCTTTTTCAAACTTAAATCCTGTTAAGGTTAATTTCTAATATAAACAAAAAATACATTATTTTTCTCCAGAAACTGACACTGCAATTGTCTGTGAAAAACTTTTCAGTCCATAATGTCTTTTCATACTTAAATCGTGTTAAGGTTAATTTCTAATATAAACAAAAAAATATATTACTGTATTCAACAGAAACTGACACTGCAATTGTCTGTGAAAAACTGTCTTTTCATACTGAAATCCTGATAAGGTTAATTTCTAATATAAACAAAAAAATACATTTTTCACCAGAAACTGACACTGCAGTTATCTGCGAAAAACTGTTCAGTACATAAATCAGAAAGCAAACTGCAGAAAAAAATGTCCTTTTAAAAGTGTCTAGGATCCAAAAATTTTTTTCAGATAGTCTATTTGGATTTCATCCATGTCATCAGCACCTTCCACTTGCAGCAATCCAGGATGAAAGAATGGATGCCTGCACTTGATGCATTGCATCGTGCAGTGATAATAATGATTGACCTCACTGCTTAGGCGAAACTGGCCATACTTATCTCTGTACTGATCGCGCTCTACGTGCCTCACAACCAATCCTATGAAAGGTGGTCCTGCCGGGGAGCGAAACTCTAAATGACAAGCGCAGCATTTCTTCACTCGGTTGTTTAATTTTAAAACCACAAAAGGGTTGCTGTTATGCCACGGCTTTGCAGTAAAACCTGACGTGCTGTAGGACTGAGATGTGCTGCTTCTGACCTGCCCGGCTGAAGATCGAAGATCGGAACACTCGCGTGGGAAATTGAGCCCGCGATTTATATCTTGTCATATTCACTTTCTCCGGCTCTTTGTCAGCGGTCAGTCGCTGACAAACAGCACCGACGGAGAAAGTCTGGGCTCGATATCGGGAAAAAAGCGCCAAAAACAGACAATAGACGATAAACTGCAATTATCATTCATAAAAATAAAATAAAATAAAAACTGGGGAAAAATCATTTATAACGAAGTATAAAATTATCATTCATAAAAAAAGTAAAAAAAAAATAAATAAGAAAAGAAAATTTTAACGAGGCTGAAGCGCACGGCACGGTTATCGTGTTAAATTTCTATCTTTTGTTTTACCGTGCTAACATACCATGTGCGTGTCATCACCTTAGTACACGAAATCCTGTGGAGGGTCACATTTGTTGTTGTAATGTATAGCCGAACGTGCGCTCAACAGACAGTCAACGAAGCCAGACAAGCTTTATTTGCACAAGGCAATAGAAGTATTGAAAATATCCCGCCAACGCAAGCCGCCCTTGAACAGCACGTTAACAGAGCAGCCTATCAAGCAGGTCATGTATGGGGTCAAGCGTTGGAACCTATGCAGGAACACCCAAGTCCGTCAGAGTGGGGTTGGCAATAATCACCAGAAGGCTGGTCTCCGAGGTGGACTATGCTAGATGAGGCATCAAAGGCTTACAGCGAACTGATAAAATGCGGTTGTAAAAGGGCCTGCCGTGGACTTTGTAAATGTACGAAAGCAAACCTGCCTTGCACTGCCCTGTGTTCCTGTGCAGGAAGTTGCTACCAAGAATGACCTTCAAATTGGTAAGTTTTACGATGAAATCTATAGAGAAATAATCCTACTGGAAAAAATAATTAAAGATGTTATTTCACTGCAAACTATACAATAATAATTTAGACCGTAATAAGCTAAATGAAACGTTTCCATTTTTTCAGAAGTTGGGTACCCTGTGGTTTTCCATACAAACCTTATATGAGAATTTGTAAGACCGTTTATTTGCGTACAAGGCAAGATCCGAGATGGGTGTTGCTTTTATTTTATTTCTTATGGCCAAAGGACTATGCAGACCAATTTTGGCACTTGCATCACATTTTGAACAATTTTACCCCTTATCTTCCGGGCTATTCCTGAGGTCATTACTTTTGTTCATAACCGGATCAACAGTGATGGCTGCAAGTCTGAATGTGGAAGTCATTTACCAAGGCAATCCAGAGAAACCACTTCTGGAGGCTGATAGCTGCTTCAGCAGGCTTACAGTGCCAACATGCCACGACGGCTACGAAGAATTTAAAAAGGCATGCATTCTTTTTGTGCAAACAGGAGCAATTGGGTATGGCAGATTTTAGATTACATTTCTTATTGCAAAGAAAACATGTTAATTTTATATTTGGAAATTCAAGGAAAGGAGTAGCCAAAATTACGCCCAGACTATGTTCATAGGAGTCACTAGGGCTGAGGTGTCTGTGCCATAAACTGCTCAAAGTTGTTGTTGTTGTTTTTTAAGTTAGTAACAACATGTTCTTTTAGGACTTTGCATCAGGTATGTTACATAATTTTTTTTTAGATTTGGACATTCATTTGTTGGTTCTTTACAGTTGTTACTGTTGTTATCATAGCAGTTTACAAAAAAATACAATTTTGACAAGTGTTACTCAGAGTTCATGTTATATATAATATTTAAGTGAGGTAAGATGTAAAGTTACATTTCGCTAAGGGCTGATCATGCATGACTTTGTAGTAAATCACTACAGCTCTTATTATTTGGCTGTCTGTTTTTTTTAATGGTATGATCTTTTAGGGTTCAAATAAACCTTTAGCCAAGCTCAGATTTTTTTAGCAATTTTCCAACGAAAATCATCGGCCATTTCAAGATGGGCATCGCCCCCAGGCTTAAACTCTATTCCTATCCAAAACAACGAAATTTTGGCTAATGTTTATTTCGTAGGGATAAAAATGTCTACACAATGCGTACCTTTCACTGTTTTTTCAAGAACTTTATTTCAGACAAGCTATATAGATTTAACACTTATGCTACTCATGACCAGAAAGGTGTATTTTCATTGAGACAGTAGTCTTTCTCTCACAAACCTGCAAAAGCTTAAGTACACATTAATCCCATAACTGTCATCATACTGCAATGGGCTTATCGTTGTAGTTAGATCATGAAAATCACTCTCTGATAGTGGGTTTGGAACATTTGGCGAGGTGATCACAGCATCTTCAACTTGACAACTCTCTGGTAGGGGTCCATTACAGTCTATGCCATAGTCATCCAAGTCCTGCTGAGGCAAGTTTAAGACATAACAGGTTAAGTAATGATCCGCATAAGAAGGAAAGCGCCAACGGCCATGCATGATGAAATGTCAACTTTTTTTCATTGTTACAACTAGTGATCTCATTGGCCCAGACTCAAAAACCGCTAAAAGGGTTAGTGTTCATGGTGCATTTTGTCTATTATTTTATAAAAGGTTTTAAGCAATCCGAGACCCAATCAAACAACATACAAGTTTTAAAAGATATTGTATTATATTGTCTTCTGCTATTCTGATTGGTTAAGCACAAACATTTCTTAAAATTTATTTGAATGGATTTTCTTCATTTTTATAATGAAATATAACTAGCAGTAATAAGAGATTATGAAGACGCATTCAAAGGAATTTCCAGCGGAAGTGTGCTCCTGAAAAAACAATAGGGGCGGCCATTTGGAAGACCGGACACCAAAAAATCTCAAATTTTTATGCATGCAAGGAACAGGGAAACCAACACTAAATTAGGATTGGGTTCTTCGAACACGATTATGAAGCATCAGCTCCTCTATCCTTGAAACCAAAGATTTTCTATGTGGGAAAGAGTCAATGCCGCAGAACAATAAAGTTGGCCATAGTTCTAATGTGGATCATTACTTAATAGCCATTCACCAATGAGGCAAAAGTAAAAGAAGCACTCCCACCTGTGAAAATTGGACAGCTGTAGAGGTTGGTACTGTTCTTGCATCTTCAATTGAACCCATGATCCAGAGCTGATAGGGTGGTCATTCCAGGAACCCAATTCCCCCTCCATAGCAGTCTATTGTTTTGTTTATTGTTCTTTTTAATAATAGCGCGTATGCATAATTAATGTTGGGGTTATACGGAAATCTTGCCCTATTAATATAGAGCTGTATATAAAAGAAAATACTAATACTAACTACTAAAAGTAGTTCCATGTTCCAGCATTTTCGATATTGACGTTGGAATATATTGCACGATCCTGGGATAATCTAGCTACGTGGGATCCTGGTTGGGATTGGCAAGATCCTGCCTAACATTTTTACATGGAAATTCTAATTTCACATACTTTTTCACATGGTTTTTTTTCACCTATTCCAAATTTACTTGAGTTTCACATGAACCGGTTACCTGTCCTGTTGGTCCTGTTTCACATGCTTTTTCACATGCTTTTTCACATGGTATTTCACATCCAATGCTGTGAAATACCCAGTGAAAGTGCGGAGCCCGCTTCACAAGCATTTGACAGGGTTATTTCACATGGTACGTGTGAAAAATCACGTGAAAACCATGTGAAATCCCTGTGAATTCACATGAATTTCACAGGCTTGCTCCCAGTACCCATACCTCTTCTGTCTTGCAAATCAGCAAAAAAAATGTTCCACAGTGATATTTCTGATGAAATGGTTTTCCATTTGTAATAACACTATCTACCGTTTCAGATGTTCAATAGTTACAAGACTTTAATGTTGAAAAGCACATACAATAAAGATATAACACAACATTCTTTGCAAGAACAAAGATTAATTTACTTTATGTCTAAACAATTTCTCCCCACTACTTCTATAGGTAATGTATAGGACAAGAGATGAGAATTTAAATTTTGATATTAGGGCTTAAAGGGTTAATGTACATGTTCCATATGGGTGTCCCATACCTAATAAATCTGTATTATGCGAAGCAAAAACTTTATATCCCCTATAGACAGACAGTATATTGCTACCAGATAGATAACAACTGTTAAATAAACGCATGATAATTATCAGCAACCAAAGAGTTAATGGAAGCTGACAATGAAATAAGAAAAGTATGCAATTGGAGGTGAAACCCCATTTAACGATCCAGTGTAACTTTCGCAGTATCTCAACTCATAATTTGTGTCAGACAAACCTGTCAACAACAGGATCCTCTGTTTGGCTGATTGTGACAATGTTGAATACATATTCCCAATGCTCATTCATAATTTGAACTAAGTCAGCTGAGGAGGTTATCGAATTTCTCAAGTTAAAAACAAGCACATTGCTACAAGACATTGCCACACATTGTGTGCCTGTATTTGTTGTACCAAATACTTCCAAACAATTGAAATTTAAATGCCACACCTATCTCTTCTGTGTTAGTCTTGATCGTTGACCCTTTTCTCCCCAATCTTGGCTTTGTGTAATATTCTCTTGTAAGACAAGGTACACAACAGGGAAAGGTTTTACCATCCACCTTTAACATATAGAAAAAAATAGGCAGTTGAGGACTGCATGTGGTTACTGCTGTAGAAAACTGGTATTCCTTTGTTACTAAATTGCACGCAACCTGTGTAAAAATGTATTTTCCACTAGTATGTAGTTTAGTGACTATTGTTAGTACATGCCATTAGGGCATGTCCCCAGGGATTCTGTGATTGGTAGTGTAAAGTATTTAAGGGTTCACAGAGTTGTTAGATTCTTCTCACTCTCGCTGTCCATTCTGACGTTTTACTTCTTTTTACGACAAAAGTGCAGTGACTACACCAGGATCTTCTAACACCGATGCTGATTTAGTGGCTCAAAATTCTTCCTCCTTGCAGCAGTCATCTTGAAATGCTCAATTCGTCGACAAAGTCTTTTCCCTCCCAATTGAAAGAGAAAGGTAAATAGTTGGAACAAAGTGCGAAGACTGATGAAGCTTTGAACATCAAGTTCGGGCAACCATAAGCAGTTCAAGTTGAACTCGCACTTGAACAACATCTTAACCCAAATTGATGATAGTGCTGAAAATCCTGCCAAAGTTCACAAAGTTAGTGTTGGAGGGAAAACAGATTATCAAGAAGTGCCAGAAGCTGATTAAAATCGCGGACAGAAATAAAGACGGCTGGCTCGTCATTGAGGAGTACGAGTCGGATGATCTTGTTCAAATTCTGAGGATGAGAAGAAACTCTTGCAAGGCAAAAGTCGCTGCTGAAAGGAAACAGAAGGAGGTTAAGACAGCGGTAATGCTGCCAAAAAATTGAAGTCTTTTAGTGGTTAGTCTCTCTTTTTCTTACTTGTGAGGTCTCGATTACATTGGTTGGATTGCGTGAGCATCCAACCATCAAGATGTTGTGTTTGTGTATCTACGGTATTTAAGGGGAGAATTACGTTTGTTTTGAGCGTAGTGAAAAGCCCAATTTCGATATATTTCAGCGTGAGAGACTGGTAACGAAACAACACCGAAGTGAGGCTCCGGGAAACAGATTTCATTCAAATCGAGCTTTGGTTGTTTGTATCTTCGAGTTGACACTGCTTTCTTGAATTTTTTTTTTTTCAGCATAAAATCGTAGTTTCTTCGTGTCCGAGTCCACCACAGGACCAGGGAGGGGTGATACATGCAATCTCTCCAATTTTGATGAAACTTGGCCAAATTGAAGGAACCATTCAATAACTCAAAAAAACCAAGTGGTTTGCTTTTGCGATTTCCCCCTGGGAGTTAGACCACCCCCGTTTTTTTTGCCCCAAATACCAAACAATCCACTAGAATAAGCATCAAAACTACACACCCCTCCTGCTTACAGAATACAATGAATTTCACTTATTTTTCGCTTGAATAAAGACTGTACCTGTGTTAGTTAACATGCTTAGTTTCAATTCATTTGGAGTGACAGGTGTCAATCAAGAGCTTTCAATGCTTACCCATATCTTGAAAGATTGCGTGATTATGAAAATTAGCTCAACTTCCGATCCAAATATGAAGGTGAACACTGAATAACACGAAATTGTCGAAGCTGAATGTGTGACAACATGAGCCCATGAGCCCTGGTTAGCGGTAAATGCAATTACCGATGTTGATTAACGTTTGCATTAAATTTCTACTTAATGTAAGCAAACATTTTGTTTTACTATCTATTAAACCTGCCGATTTGTCTTCCAGTTTAGTGTAACTACAATTCACAACATAAATCACATCTCCATGTAGGTGTCCAGCCGGTGATGTGTGACACAAGACCTATTCTAGGTGTGGTTGCGTGATGTAAAATTATTACAAAACTTGGAACATTGCACAAGGGTTCGATAGTGGTGTCTCATATGTGATAAAGATCCAAAGCATGGCTTCGCTTTCTTGCTCATTTGCAACTTTTTTGGAAAACAAGTGTGACATATCGCCGCGTTATCCTGAAGTCACAGAATTTTTTCCCGTAACCTCTTGTCAGAAAGATATCAAATCTCATCTGAGGACAGTGACTCAGACTAGTATTCTCATAGAAAAGAATTTGATCCTCGTTCACACTGGTGATTTTGATGTTGATGGCACCAACATGACAATATGTCCAAGACACTGAACTGAGCTTGGTATATTTTGGCGACCAAGTAGAAAATGCATGCACCCCCTTCATGGAGATCGCAAAGGCAAACCGGAGAGGAGAGTGAATTTGGAAATGAGCAAAGGAATCAAGGCAAAGTGGAGTGCATTAATTCCAGTTGGAACAGGTAAAGTAGCGAGACAACATTTCATGTTATCGGTTATGTGCTTGTTCCAAACAATATGCTGAATAATGCAAAGAGGTAATCACGATTTATATTTAACCTTTTGCAGGAATTTGCAGACTTTGTAGAACTGATCACTTTGCTGCTGTACAAGTCGAGCAGGCGGGTGAAGTTTTGTGCATGGAACAATCTGAAGAGCCAAACGAAGTGCGATCGGAAGAGTTACCTAGTGTATCAATCCTGGTACTAGAGTTCTTCTCTCCAGAACCATATGCATCAAGCGATCCTGGAAGCATCTTGGAGGTATGTTTGTGCATTGTTGTTCTGTCGATTTTATGCAGATAAGCCTTAAATACAAAAAGGTGAAACAAAAATGGAAGGAGTAGCAGGCGGTTCTAGAAAATATCCACCTTTGTACCATGGGTGGCTTTTTGGAATTCCAAAGCAATATGGCATATAAAACTAACAGTTGTGCGACCTATAATTTGTATTTACTTAACTGTGGGCTGAAAATAATGTATTAATTCGAATATTTTGGAATTGGGGGAGGAGGGATAAATTCCTGTTCAGTGGTTTATGGTGTAGTTCCTGATTCCTAGAGATAATTCCAAAGGCCTTGGCGAAAGAGGGAGAGTCAACAATAAAGGAATTCCAAGGGTATGGAGGGAAATGTATTTTCGATTTTCCAAAGTTGGGTAAGGAGGGGTGGGGAGGGGAGGTGTTAAAGTGCAACTAACCCTAAAATGTTTTTCGCCAAACAAAATCTCCTAATTGTCCTGATAACCTGTGCGAAAACATTTTTACCGTAGCATTTTCCCTTGATTTTTTATAGTTTTTCAAAGTTTCAAATTTTGGCGGTTCTTTCGGCCATTACCGAGCAATGCGAAGAATGGGTCCAAGTTTTGCGTTGACGTCATGTGACGTCATCGAAGGAGATTGATTTTATCAGAAGAGCAAAGGAACTGTGGGCAAACACGACTCTCGCTTGAACTACGCTCTGGCTAAGATTTATAATGCCCGATGCTTGTGTTGTTTTCGGTTGTAACAATACAGCCGACCCCCAAAAAGGCATCGGGGTGCACAAAATCCCATTTTTTGGAGATTTGCGACCTGAATGCATCAGAAGAAGAAAGAAATGGGTGGACTTTGTTCTGCAAAGACGAGCTCATTGGAAGCCAACTAAAAATTCCAAGATCTGCTCCAAACATTTTAGAAGAGAGGATTTTTCTCGTATGTTTACCCTTCTTCCCGGGCAAAAAAGTCCATCCAGTCCTCGACTAAAGGCAGACGAACTTGGGCCGTGCGTCTTCCCGAGCATTCAATCCAACAGCCCTGAATTCGACGGTTCTTCTCCACCTCAGTCGACTCGAACCAGAAGATCGATCGCTAGAAAGGTGAGGAAATATTTATACCGTTTATGGAAATAGTTATGTAAGTTTTAAGGAATCGTAAAATGTTTGGTAGTTAATTTATACGTTTTCTTTTCGTTAGATTGTCAAGGAGATGCAGATGCCAACCAGTAGTATGACAACATCCACTGGCGAACTCGACAAAAATTCCGCGAAAAGTGACGGGGAAGAGCCGGAAGAGCACGTGGACTTGGATGAATGCTCCACAGAATGTGCTGTTGTTGCGGCGTTACAGACGGAGCAGGCCATGATAAATCCCGGTGAGATTATGCAGCTGGAGACAGCAACCGAAGAATTGAATCCCGGAATAAGTGCAGCGACCGACCATTCAGACAGCGATGAGAGGCAGGATGAGAAGGAAAATTGTAGTAATTGCGGTCGACTGCAAAATGAATTGCGGATTTTAAGAAACCAAGTAAAGTCGCTTCAGGAAAAATTGAGCGACCACAGAAAAGAAAAGAAGACGATTAAACGAAGGCTGAGTGAGTACTATAATTTTGACCAGAACTTCATTGGTTCACATGTATGTGTTTGTGTCATGTATAAAATTAGACAAAATACGTTTATTTGTAATTTCAACTTTTCAACTTTATTATTTTCATCACATCTCTTAATATTTTTATTATCAAGAACCTAACTGAGAAGCACTGCATACATGAGTTGGAATATGAATTTTCTCTGATATCTTTTTTTTTTTAATTGTTCCGTATATATTTGAGTGAAAATGAGTTTAACAGAAATTATGCAGCTTTCCCCCTTTAATCTGCCTACAGCTGTACCTTCAATAACAATAATTATTAGTTTATTGAATGTCCAGAACGTTAGTTTTGTTACATATATGTACATTGTATATATATCTTTTTCTTCAGCAAGTAGTCATCAACATCACACACAAGAAGATGATGTCGATGCAGAAAATGAGGATATGAATGGGGATGGCGACGAGTATGACTGTGATGTGAATGATGAATGTGAGGAGGCAGATGCCGAAGGAGGTGGCACATATGACACCGAGACGGAAACGGATGAGACCATAGAGACAGAAACAGAGACAGAGACAGAGGAAGAGGACTGCGATGACAAACCTGATCGGTGAGTTCAAATTATCGCGTTCGAAGAATACATCCTAATTTTGTGTTGGTTGTCCTGTGGTTCATGTGCAGTAAAATTTGAGATTTGTTGTTAGACGATCTTCCAAATGGCCGCCCCTGTTGTTTTTTTGCAGGGGCTCATTTCCGCCGGAAATTCCTTCGAACGCGTCTCCATAATCTTTGATTTCTGCTAGTGTTTATTTTGGTAATTATCCATTTCAGTTAGTTTTGAATCAGTTATAAATAGTTGTGTTAGATAACACGTACAAGTAGAGACATGTATTATAACACAGGACTGCCATCAGTGCCCTGCTAGCTAGCATGTTTCCCTTCGATCTTCACGGTGACTCTGCTAGCATGGTAGTCATCAGTAGCAGCTGGCAACTAGCAGCTGCAGTAGAGATGACCTCAGATGCTCATGTTAAAGAGGGACTAAAAGCCAAGAAACAGAAGTTTTTTTTTTCTTATTTTGACTGCTTCTTTCCTTTTGGAGGCTTCCTCAAGGCTTAATGGCTGCCCTGTGAGATCTGATTTTGAAATCCATGAACCAAAGAATAATGATTTCTCTTATTATTACCATTATAGGCTGACAACTGCTGGAAAGAGTTTAAGGTCTGAGCCAAAACACATTGTGTTCTTATCACAGCTGCTACTACTCTTCAACTTTTGTCATGTTTGCAAAACAGACAATCCATCAGTGGAAGCCAGGCAGGTTGGAACCAAGGCAGTGGTGACAAGTACATGCCACAACCCTAAATGCCCTAAGCAAGAGAACACTTGGCACAGTCAGCCAAATATGCCAAACTCAAGAATTGCAGCTGGGAATTTCCTACTATGCCTGTCAATTCTGCTAGCTGGAGGCTCTGCAACAAAAGTGTTCCAGATTTTTTCACACATGGGTCTTGGCTGTGTGTCCCTCAACACCTTCTTTAAATGCCAAAGGGTAAGCCACAATGTATATTCAATGATGTAAATTTGTTCAACAAAGTAAAAGTAATACACCATATTTGTAACTCTCGGTATTGAACTGGAACTAGCTTGCAATGGAGGCTCATGTGGTGCATGTGATTTTTGAATAATTGCAATGCAGCACATAAAATAATTATAAAAATAAGGTGCACTACATGTATAACAACGATTTATTGTTCACCATGTTAGTTGCAAGAATATAAATTATAAAGCAATTCTAGGGTGTAAAAAGCTTCATGTACTTGTACTAACCTTGTAATCTCTTGGTTATTAACTCAAGTATGTAGATTTGTTCACGATTGTTTTTTACACAATTCTTGTTTCAGAGCAAGCTCTTCCCAACAATATATATTTATTGGAAATCATACCAAGCCAAACTGCTGGAAAAGGTGAAAGCCATCCAAGGGGGTATTGTGATAGCAGGAGACGGACGACACGACAGTATGGGGCACAGCGCAAAGTTTGGGGCATATACGATATTTTGTTGTACTTTGCCAATGATAATTCACTTTGCCCTCATTCAGGTAAGAATGCAAACTCATGGTTTATTCTTTAAGCAATGGTAAATATGTTGTGGTTTAAATTTTCTCTTTGATTTGAAAATTTCAAACCAGTTTAATTTTAATTTTCCTTGTCTCAGATTTATTGCCATAATCTGAGACAATTGAACTGGTTTGAACATTTTCAAATCAAAACAAAATTAAACCACAACAATTGTTTTTTAAATTTTAATTGCTAAATTTTACAGTTTTCATTAATTATTTATTTGTTTGTTAATGAATTTATGTAGAAAACCAATAATGTGAGACAAATTGAAGAGGTTTTATTGTTCACTTAATGTTTCATGTGACCATTGATGATGATACATGTATGTAAACATAAGGAAGCTTAGTATTAGTTCACCAATGTGAATAAAGGTGAACATGATGTAATGGACTTTTGTTTTTGTGTATTTTCCCTAGAGAAACCAAGCCGGAAGTAGTCCTGCCATGGAGTTCATGGGCTTCAAGCAATGCATGGAGTATCTGTTGGGCTGTGGTGTTATAATAACAACATTGATTTCTGACCGCCATACCACCATCGCCAGCCATATGAAGAAAGTGCTGACCAACATAGTTCACTACTTTGACATTTGGCATTTGAAGAAGAGTGAGTCTCTCCTATTGTAATACACCAGTACTTTTGCACAAAGAAATGATTCCCCATGCAGACTTGAATTCTTCACTCAAATTCACAGTCCTTATTGAAACTGCAAACATGTTCTTGGGCATTAATTCAATTGTATGGTAACTGCATGTAATGTTGTTTAGTGTATTGGAATAACCCATATGTCAGTTGAAATCTATTAGTACAAATGCATATAGATCTAAACTTTGTATTGGTTGGTTCCCTTATTTAGAAATAAGGAAAGTCCTGAGCAAGCTGTCTAAAGAGAAAGGTTTGGAGGTATTGGCTGACTGGATAAAGCCATGTGAAAATCATCTTTACTGGAGTGCGACAACAACATTCAGCGGCAATGGGAAAGTGATTTGGGCTAAATTCAAGACCTTCATGAGCCACATTATTAACAAGCATTCTTCCCTTGCTGATCCCCTGTTTAATAAGTGTGGACATGGTGAAATACATCCAAGAAAATGGCTCAATGCTGGTATGTGTCAAAACAAAAAGATAAGTTTAAACATATGATGAATGAAATTGGTGATATTGTAAACCTCTTTGTCCTTGGAGTTTTTAAAACTTATGCATTTAATCCAGGGTTGTCAAAAAGATTTTCAGTAGATGGAAAATCTAAGAAAGTAGATGGCACTGGGGGACACTTTTCTCTCTATTTTATAGCTTTTGGCTGCAAGTTGTAGCCAGCGAAACTATGAAAGTAGCCACCAATATCGCCGGTACTTTTTGACAACCCTGTAATCTTTTTAACCTGGCAGTCCCTAGCCTGCCAACTGTGGAAACATTTTCTATTTTTCCTTGTTTGCTCTTGTTTTTAGGTTCTGTTGCCTATGAAAAGCTTTGTGCAGCCCTGACAAACAAAAGTCTTGTGAAGGGAATAAATCAGGCATCACCCTTTGCCCAAACAAGCTGCCTGGAGGGGTTTCATTCACTGTTAAACCAATTTGCACCTAAGATGATAGCATATTCATATGTTGGGATGTTTTGCAGGTTAGGAGAGTATCATAATTTGTAGTAAGGTCTACATAATATTAATTCCTGGTGCTTAGAAAGACCAAGAATTCCTTAGCATGAGAGCATGTTACTCTTCTTGAATAAATGCTATTTGATGACAGCATCATCACTCATATAGACCAGACCCCCCCCCCCCCCCCCCACCCTGACCAGCACTGGTGGACAGGTTTTTCTGCAATGGTTATACCCATACCCAAGAAACCACTTTCTTTCACAACAAGAATGTATTTCCTAAATTGCTTTCTTAACCAAACTTTAAAATATATAATAATAATTATGTTGATTCAATAATAAAAATAGCATGTTGTGTATTTTTTCCATTCTCAGGCATATCCTGGCAGCAGTTCATTTCAATTTTAACCTTCATAGGGAAGCTAAATGCAAAGAAAGCGATGGCACAGAACGGGTGAGAATATCCTACCCCAAGTTCAAAAATGGGGAAGCAACAGTGCGCAATGTTAAAATAACCCCAAACTTCGGTAAGTGTCAGTCAACCTTGCACTATACTTAACGCCAGACACTAAAGTCCCCAACCTAAGGTAATTTGTCAGTGTTCCTCCACTTTTTTTTTACACTTTATAAAAGCTTTGTATACAGTGTATCCTTTCTAATTTTTGGTATGGAAGCAAACTTTTGACTTCCTTAAATGAATATTGTTGTTTGCATTATTTTAATATTGTATACTTAAAAAGAAATCTAAGTAGACTAAAAAGTATCCATATTTGTTCATTCTTTCAGAATATGTGGAGGAAATTTTTCAGGTCCACCTAAATTCAAGCAAAGATGAATTGCAAGAAGCTGCAAGGAAGCTGAAAAACATGACCCCAGCACCAATGAACACAATGCTAGAAAAGCAACCAAGAGAAGAAGCTATTGAGAAGAGGGTCAAGAGAGCCAAAATGGTTGTGATTGATGTCCCCCCAACCAAAAACCCAGGTACATGTAGTTTATTTGTTATATTACCTGTGAGGAATAGCTTAAAGTAACTACAGGTTTAGAGAGTTTATTCTTAAAAAAATTAAGGGTAAGGAATACTACCCACCTAACCCCTTCCAACAATTTTGGAGTAATTGCTGAAATATATATCTTTTTTTTTTCACAGTGCCTGACCAACCAGTTGCAAGCACAACTTCAAATACGAGGAAAAGAAAAAAACAAAAGCAGAAAACTCCCACAAATGGTCCCAAGAAAGCCCGCTATTGCTCTGTTTGCAAAAATCCCATGAAAGGACATCAGAAACTTAAAGACTGTCCAAAGAATAAGAAATAGGGCTTAGAAATTTAAAACCTTGACCACTTATTGTGGAAATCACTTTTCAGTAATCTATGTTGAGCTCATTTCGTATGTTGAAATTTCTTAGCCCTCTCTCTCTAAGTCACTTTGCTGAAAAGTCTTCATCAGGTTCATGTTGCTTTTCCTCCACCCTGCCTCATTACTATAATGTAAAAGCTTAGCAAATAGGTAGTAACAGTCTTCATGATTTAGGTCATTGTGAATAAGTATGTAAAAGAAAGAACAGAGAATTTGGGTGGCAAATAAATTGATTACAACCATAAACTTCACTCCTCCATTTTGTGTGCTGTGTAGGTATAGTTGTGTCTGGGACGGGGGACTTAGTTGACCTGGCCTCCTGTTAATAACACTCCCCCACCCCCCCCCCCCCAAAAGTTTCCCATTTCTTGTTCATTGTTTGGACACTTTGTCTGTCTTATCAAACTTGGTTATGTAAGAGCACCTTTTGCCAAGATTATGATCAGACATTTGCTGTTGTCAAAATGAAAAGAAAAGAAAAGAAAATATCAGGCTTACAATTGGGCTGCAATTTTTAGCTTACAGTATTTTATTTTTAAATTCACCTTTGACCACTTTGGACAAACCAAATGCAAATTCATTCATGGTACTGTGCTGGAATGAGGTCTGTGTGGGTACTCTGTAATGGGCCATACAGGGGTGCTCTGCCCGGAAGGGGTACCTTTTTTAGGCCGGAGGAATATAAGAGGGTATTGATTTCACAAAGTATAAAAAACAGATGTGAAAAAAAAAAGCACAAAACGGCCACATGAAAGGGGTACCATTTCAAATGGAAGGTATATGAAAGGGGTACCTTTTCTGTCAAAAATGGTAAGTGAAAGGGTAAGGGTTTGGACCCCGGAGCAATAAACACACCT
This sequence comes from Cladopsammia gracilis, assembly GCA_022457155.1. Taxonomy (NCBI): domain Eukaryota; kingdom Metazoa; phylum Cnidaria; class Anthozoa; order Scleractinia; family Dendrophylliidae; genus Cladopsammia; species Cladopsammia gracilis. The sequence continues at coordinate 309,859 of JAJGOT010000468.1, read as the reverse complement.
GCTGTATATTGAAATATATCAATAGATCTTTTTATTACATCTATATACAGTGTAATAAAACATATTTAGCGTAAAAGTTTGATTTTCAGAGCGAAATCTTTTTGTTATATCAATGTTATAAATTAGCTACATGTATAAACCAGATATTCAAGGGTTAGCTATGGGCCTGGTCGCACTACAGTCAAAAACAAAAATCCGCCGGTGCAAATATTGAGGAAAACAAAATATAACCGCTTCGGTGGAACATGCTTTTTGTAGAATGTTTTTGTTTTTGTCATTTTGCAAGGGCTTATTTTTGTTTTTGACTGTAGTGCGGCCAGGCCCTTTGAGAAACAGATTCACACAGATCTAATTTTTCATAAAAAAAATACTGTGCAAGAGGTCAAAACGTTTTAATCATCCTCTTCGAGTTCGAATCCAGTATAAGTCTCATTCGTGCCGACAGGAAATTGTTTCCTTATCGCTGTATAAGCACACGCAGGAAGTGGAATGCGCTTGTTTCCCATAAAACCATAAACAAGCCTGCAAAACTCCCTGTAAGCAATGCTGCGTAAGTAACTGTAAACAAAAAAAATGGAGGAAAAAAATTAACTCTGTGAAATAGAAGATGTCTATTTTTCACCAGGGACAAAACAAATAGAGTGTGTATCAGTTTTTCGGTCGAGTGAGACTCGAATGGGCGATAAAAATAATTATCTCACCTTTCTTCTGGTCCAGTTTGTCGATATCTCTGCTTGGCTTTGGTCTTTACACGTTCGCCAGCCAAACGTAAGCTCCATTTTTGAAGGCAGACAGGATCAAATCCAGGATGTTGTGTGATACAAATTAATACTGTTTCGGACTGAATATCTTGAATAACACTTTCGCTACACATGGCTTCTTTGCAACCATCCAATTCTTGGCAGCAGTAGCACTCGCTCAAATTTTGAAGGGCAACACGGCTGCAGTTTCCACAGGAGCACCTACAACAAAAAAGATAACCAAAATAATGAAAACATACAGCTTTCAATTTATAGCAAAAGCGATTCAAACATCCTCTTACACCGTCGCCGCCGAGCGGTTCCCGCCAAACAAGCAAACTATTGCAGTTTGTTTACATACATGTACTGCTCCTCACGAAACCATTAACCGACACTCACCAAGAATCCACTTGAACTGTACCGTCAAGTCTTGCCTGAAGTTTTTTCTCCAGCTGCTTATTTTCTTCTTCTTCCTTTTCATAGGTTTTTAACCATTCGTCGTCAGCCAAAGGTTCGTCGGCATATGCCATGTCGTCTGAGCTTTCACAGGAAGCTTGCAACTCGCGTTCGCTTTCTTCATCTTCCACTTCTGCAAAATATGGCTGTGAATCTTCCGAATCGTAGCTACTCTCTGAACTTGATTCACTAGATGACATATTTAGTAATGTATTTGAATTTGGTCGCTTTTAAGTACCGTTCACGTTAAAATTTCTTCTCCTTTGTCGCTTCGCGGTCATGTTTATGAGAACGCGGCAAATGATCTCCTTCGATGACGTCACAGCAAAGTTCGTACCCAGCTCCCACAAATGCTCGGTAATGGGGCAGAAGCACCTAACTTCAAACAGCCGTACAAGCGCGGGGATTTTATCAATTACGATAATTTTTTCGCAGAAGTAATCAGGACAAACAGGACATTTTAATTAGCGAAAGAAAAAATTGGGGTTAGTTGCACTTTAAGCTTATTAAGAACTTATAAACACCTTATTCCAAAATGGCAGCCAATTTATTATTCTTTTATCTGCATGTTAACCCTTAGCCCTCTTGGCCTCATTTTTGCTTGAAAATTCCTTTTTGTAGTTTGCACATGCTGACAAGGCCATGAGGGCTAATTTACATAGATATAAAAGAATAATAAAATGGCTGCCATTTTGGAATAAGGTGTTTCATCGAATAGACTTAAGTCTAATTGTTGAGTCATGCCATCTGCCATGTGCTTTGACAATTTTTCCCTGATAATTCCTTGCACACCTTGATTATCCCCACCCCCTTCCCCCAGGACAAGACTACGTGGAAAATTCCCCACCTCAGGCCACAAGGTGAGACTGGTATGAACTCAGACCATTGTGACTAAGAACAGACAGTACAAGTAACAGTGCATGTCATGGAACTCGAAATTTTGACCCCAATATTGAGACATTTAATCCTTTACTATATAAGTGAGATATTACCCTTAAATAGATGAATGTTAAAGGTAAAGCAATATTATTTATGCCTAGTTTTTTGCTAAAAATTGAAGCTTGTTTGGCCTTGTGAATGAAATATCAGAAACAAATACTTTTGAGTTTGGTGTCATACTTACATTATTGAATTATAATAAGAATCGCATATGTTAAAAAAAACTCACATTCTTATCAGTAACCAATATTCCGTGCTTAGAAAAAGCAGTTGTCTAAATCAAACAAAGATGTTTATAAGAAACCAAACTGACCCGCCCAGTATTAGAGAGATCTATTTGGGTGTAATTGATTCTAAGTTCTAAGAACGAGCATACTGTACTGAGCTAATTGAAAGTAAATTCTATTATACACTGAAATTGAAACGGCACCCCAGTTGCTTTACAAACAAAGATGCTGTCCGAAGCAGAGCTTTCTTATTTCAAAACCGAAACTTGTAACCCAACACCTTTCTTGTATCAAAGACAAATTCACTGCCTGACGAGTGAATTCCACATTAAATTTCAAGCGAAAACTGATATCACCCGAATCGCAAAGCCATGAGGGCGACATCTGTAATATAGTTTTTGGACCCAAAAAGAAATCGACGAGCAGCAAAAAATGAAGTTAGTTTTCCTTTCTCCTCCCATGTAATATATGAGTGAATGATGTCTATTGATAACTGCTCAGAGATTTTTATTTAAAATGTTGTGTATCAATAAAGTCAATGGTAATACAGTCAACTCTCTGATAAGCGATCACTGTTGGTGCATGACAATGTGGTCGCTAACAGGAAAAATCAACAAAACAAGCTCAAACTGAATTGATAAACATAATTACATAAAGATATTACATTATAAGCTTAAATTAGGAAAAAAAGACAACATTTTCTCTGCCTGAAACTAATGTTTTTTTTACAAGTAACATGATTCGGGAGAAGTACAATACAGTTTAAAATGTGTCACTTGTTAATAAGAATCACCTGAAATTCAATTTTAACCAAACAAAACCTGGCAAAAAATTTCAAACATGGGATGCATATACTCACACTCTAGATCAAGACTGTTTACATTCACTCGGTCGCATTCAAATGCTTCTCCACGAAGTCTAGAATGATTGATTGCTTCTGTGACTCTTACTGTGACTGCAGAGGACAACTCTTCGGGAACCCTGATAATTGGCAAACTTGGCAATCTGACGTACGAGGTCAAGTGCTTTCTTACTGAAACTTTGTACATGTACATAACATTTTGCAACAGATCACTGTAACAAACCACTTGTTCATCTACAGATCCTATTACAGCCATCTTTTTTGTAAGTACATGTAAACTGTTGTTATCTGTCAGCATTCTGGGTCAGCGCTATTACAAACTGACCTTTTGTGACAATATGTGATCATGCCGGGTGGTCACTTACCGGAAACAGAAAACAAAATAAATGTCAAATTTCTGGCCTACAAATTGAAATATCTTAGATATATAATACTTTTTACCATTGACTAAAAAAGAACACAAGGCCTATTAAACCTCTCTTGTTGTCTAAAAGAAGCCAGAATTTACATGCACTACATGCACATGTGTTGTGGCTGTGAACTTACACGTAACTGAGTTACATTGTAAGTTGCATATGATTTTATTCTTTTGCAGATTTTTGGCTCTATTCTGGAACACAGCCAAAGTTCTTTTTGAATGTTTACGGATTGAGTGACACCTGTACCCCCACAAATGCACATTGTAAACATGAGCACCATTTAGAATTATTTAAACAAAATTCACTACATTTGTTTACATGTATGTTGACCTACATGCACAGTACATGTAGGTGGAACAAGCATGAGTTTCTTTTCTAAGGAAGCCTTGGGTTTTTGCACTACTCAATGCCATGAGATACATGTACTTGTAATACAATGTTAATTTTATTGATTAATAAGTGTTAAATTTAAGTAGTTTTAAGGTTAATACCATATCTGATTTTCAGGAAATGGAATCACTAGCAGAACTACAAATGAGGTCATCCATTTACATGTATGCAAGTGTATAACAGTATGTTGATCATGCCTAAAGAAGGATGATCAGTGGCATCTCCTTGTCACCATCAGAGGAAAAACACAATACAAAGAAAACATCCAGAAACAGGCTGGATCTTCCTATTTAATTAGTTTTGTTCATTTAAGTGATGGGGCAACAAAAATTCTGAATCTCTTTCAGAATTAATTAATTAATTAATTATCATTTTTCCTTGGATAAGTAAGAGGGTATCCGAAATTCAGAAAACCTCTTAAGTTAGATGTGCATAATCATGTTTCCTCAGATCAGTTTGTAGACTGTATTCTAATAGTTAGGCTTGTTCATAAAGGTAATAAAACAGTTGGATTTTGGTGGATTTGTGATATCTGAAATCATGTGTCTCGTGAACTTGACGGAAACCAAATTTTTCTCCATTGAAATGCCCCACTTCAGTCAGATTGGAAAAATTATTCATTGTGTTGTGGTAATCTTGCACTGAATTTCTCCAAACTGTCAGCAGTTTTTAATGAAAGTTGATATTGACATCTTTGTGTGTAGCAAAATAAAAATTTATGTATTGTTATCAATGTGCCTTTTTTAAATTCTCTTTTGAGGTCACAGGGGGACAGAAATTCTGAATCAGTTATAGGATCTTTTAATGGGTCAGAATTTCTTTATTGAGGTCTTTAGGGGGATCAGAATTTCTGAATTCTTTATTGATGTCTTTAGGGGGATCAGAATTTCTGAATTCTTTATTGGGGTTTTTAGGGGGGTCAGAATTTCTGAATTCTTTATTGGGGGTTTTAGGGGGGTCAATTTCTGAATTTATTATCGAGGTCTTTAGGGGGATCAGAATTTCTGAATTTATTATCTAGGTCTTTAGGGGGATCAGAATTTCTGAATTCTTTATCGAGGTCTTTGGGGGATCAGAATTTCTGAATTCTTTATTGGGATCTTTAGGGGGATCAGAATTTCTGAATTATTTATCGAGGTCTCTAGGGGGATCAGAATTTCTGAATTATTTATTGAGGTCTTTAGGGGGATCAGAATTTCTGAATTCTTTATCGAGGTCTTTAGGGGGATCAGAATTTCTGAATTCTTTATTGGGGTCTTTTAGAGGGGATCAGAATTTCTGAATTCTTTACTGGGTAATATAGGGGGATCAGAAATTCTGAATAAGTATAAAATTAGGGCTTGCTAGCTGTTTGTCTTCAGTTCTTACGGGGTCAGAAATTCTGAATTGCAAAAGGTCAAGATGTCATTGATCTGACGGAATGGGAAAATTTTATGTCATACATCTCATGAACTTGGCGGAGTAACCATTTTCCTCAATACAATTAGCCCATATCATTCGGAATAGCAAATTCTTTCAGTACATAACAGTTATCTTACACGGAATTTGTCTAAATCGGAACGCCACATTTTAGTTTGGAACGCGTTCTTCAAATGGCCCTGTTTTCAAATAAGCGTATAGAGACATTTAGCTACAGGTTTTCGAACCGCAAACGTCAAGGAGTCACGTGACCAGGCGCTGACTTCACGTTTGAGGTTTTCAACGCACACTTATCAAATCTTTCTTTCTTGCAATCGGCGAAAGCAATCCCCTTTCTTTATTACACACAATTTAAATGGAATCAAACTACTGTGAGAGTGAATGAAACTGCATTCTCGAAGCGCGTCGTTTTCTTTAGATATTTATAGCCAATTATGCTGATAGTATGTTTTTCACTGTATTTATAGTCCCCAAAACATCATCCCCGAAAATTTCTAAAATGTTCTTATATATAGAATTTGTTCAATCTTTGTCATAATCGAGGCGGCTATGGGAGGTACAAGCTCCCTTAAGCGATTACCGAAAAAACTTCCTGGTGCCGAGAAATAGGGCGGCAAGTAAAAAACGTCATGGCGTCATTGCGTTGATATGGCAACTCCGATGTTAATATAACATTGGTCTTAACACATTTTCATCTTAATTTATCTAATACAGCTGTGGTGACCGTTTTTCCACAGCATTGTTAATGGTGCCGTAGTTGATGCTCAAACTTGGGGGGTATCGCCCCAAAAAGATCCATTCGAGCCACCGCTTAAAGACAGAGACCGGCTAATTGTCTGGCTTTCCGTACCTTTGAAAAGCACAAAGTTTTTTCGTGCGCCACATGTCACCTGGCATGACGAACTGCGATCCTATTATAGATCGACGGCGTTCGTATTTAAAAACAAGTGTCGTCTCATGCGAAAACCAAAGTCAGAAGAAGGCACGAAGAAAAACAAACAAGTGTCTTCTTAAGTGATTTCACTTCACGTGTAAATACCAGTTCCCGGCGGCCGAGAAAAATTATCACATGAGATCGAGGCCATCTGTACCAGCCAGTCGATCCAAGTTGGCGTCCGATCCAAACCCTGAAATCATCTGGCATCAAGATCGATACCCGCGGGACATCGTAAATCCCATGGTAAATAAGAATCGAATAGTATGGCGTTCTCCTTCGTCGAACGCAATGACTTGAAAACACGTATGACTTAGCCTAATAGAATGTAAACACAAGCAAATTCATTGCCGGTTACGTTCATAAAAATTGTTTTAGAGCATTTTAAAATGGCAGTTAATGACGCTTGAAACCTCTTATGACTTAGCCTCATACAATGTACACAGAAGCAAATACATCATTAAAACTCGTTAAAATTGTTTTGACTGAAATGCTGTGACTCAAGAGTGCAAAGATTTTAGCATATCTTTTTCAAATGGAAGTGCTTTAAAAATTTGCACCATACACGACGCCCAAACTAAAACTCACTTTAAACTTCTAAATGTGGCAGCACTTCACTTCCAATATGGAACCGCTAGTTTTAAACATATATTGCGTTACCCGTTGGCATTTCGTATTCACCAACATAATGCTGTATTTTCCTTGCGTTGGTGCCACTTCCGTACGCAAGTATGTATTTAAAACCATCATTTTGTAAGTTACTTGGGAGTATCACGAATGTGCATATAAAAAGCGCATTTTCTTGGTTTGATCATAAAGATTCGGTAAATTTGTTTGTGCTATCGATACTTTAGACTTCGTTTAGAATATAGGACCGGCGCACTTCTCCGTGAACTAACAGTTTCATGAATAGTGCTGCGCACGATTACCAAAAATCAAACTCCCTACGTGACTCAGACAAAGTTTGCTGTCT